>JAMKCH010004522.1:0-76067 GCA_023653785.1 Ophioderma brevispina
CAGAAAAAAATCACCACCCAAGGTAGTCTCATTTGTCCATTACGGAATGGAGTTGATAAATACTAATTGATATAATTATTAAACAGATGTTAAATGCACTCAGGTATATTAATTCACTTAAGAAAAAAAAAGTAAATTATGCTGCAAATACCTCAAAATGTAGTAATCAAATGGTGATAATTCATTCAAAGAGAAAATCAATTTTAAAAATGGTCTCAGTTATACATACCATTAAGAGTGAAGTACATAATTTCATGCAAAAAATGGTATGGGAGATGGTAATGAACTTTAAATTAATTTATTCCAGTATTCTTAATCAATCATATGTATAACTAAATTATGATGTGTACATAACCAATAAGCTGAAAACAAAGACAAATATATCTCAATTAATACAAGTTGAGAATATGTCAAATAGTAATTGATAGGAAAATTGCAAAGACTCTTAAGTGCATATTGATGATTGATTCTGAGAAAATGTAATCATACCTTGCAGATCTAAAACAGTAAATGGGACAATTGAAAGAAAAAACTTCACTTCATTTGCTACAAATACATTGTGTAAATAACATACTGATTGATGAGGAGAAACACTCGGTAAAATCCAGGCTACAAGAGAATCTTGTGTAAATGAGGAACAATGAGGAGGAAATGACTAAGTAAAACACAGCGGACTTTGTAATAAATCTTAAGTACAGCTCATTAACGTTGAAATGCAACAATTTAAGTGACAGATGTGTTTACACAGTGCCTCTAGTCATCTGTATCTCTATAAATCATCACTTTTGTATCGATACAAAGCCCAAAAGATGTCCCATCAGCCAAACGTAAAATTAACATTCATGATTGCTGCTAGATGATGTACTATCAGGATTCAAAGGACAGAGGAGTTCTACATAAATTGAGTGTAACAAACTCGAGGTGTCATTTTGTACTGAATAAAAATTAAAGGTTCATGATTTTAAGTGTGATTAAATGGTTTGGAGAAAAGGAGTACTTCGTATTTAAAGACACATCACACTATCGTGTCATTTTAGGGTCATGAAGATACTGTATTTCCATTCCTTATTATGAGATACCGTTGGGAAGAAAGTCCAGTTTTAGAAGCAGAAGGAACCCGGAATTACCCCAGAGAACCCTAGCGAGGCCGAGTATGGACTGGAAACCACATGAAATTGCAGTGACGCCTGGAGTCGAACCTGGGGAACCACAGTTCGTGCAAATGTGAGGGAAGGACCCATTTCACTAACCTGACCCCCCCCCCCCCCCAACGGTGGTTTGGTGCTTGGAATAGAAAGACGAATATCGTGTGCAATAGACGCACACAATAAGAGCTGCCAATTTTCTTGACATTTTCCAGCTTTTTCAAAACTTAAAATCAGTGGTGGTAAACAGTGTGGTTTTCAGTTTCAAAAGGGGGAAATGATAAAACTCATGCAATATTTGTAAGACAAGTGGTAATTTTGGCACCTTTAAAGATTAGGCTCCAAGAAAAGGAAATCAGTATTTCCTATATACATAGACACTCAATGCTTAAGTCGGAATGGAAATTTAACTGGCTCAATCAATTTCAAGATATTTTGAGCAAAGAAAAGTATGCAAGATGTAAATAATCACTGTCTATCAAGCCCATTTTGGGGCTCAAGCAGGCCGAAATGGACCTTAAACCAAAGGCCTTCAGGAAATTTCCCATCATCAGTCCGACACAGGATGTAATGATTTTTATCCAGGCTAGAAAATAGATCATAAACACTCAAGCAATGATAAAATCCATCACTAACCCTCAGCTGTGTTGCTACATCTTCAAAACACACTCCAAGAGCATACATGTTGAGATGATATACTGTTCACATAAGCGTAAATCCTGGGGATGGGGGATATATCCCCAACATTTGATGAGGGGGGATGGTCATGGTCAATACGATCATCCCTTCCCCCATGTTGACGCCCGTTCATTGTGTTTTTGACCAAAATAAACCTCATATATTTGCCATAATAGTTAAAAATGTTAAATTTTCGCATTTTGTTCAAATACCAGTTAACATTTTAGCTTCTAAAATGCCACCTTTGAACGCGTTCGTACGCACATGTGCTAGTAATGGATATTTCAGCAAACCCCCATTTCATCATAAATTTTCATAACCCCATCCTTCCAATGTCAAAAAGAAATTTACAATCATTCCAGTATTTAAGAACCTCATGCCATTCAAAGCCAAACCGCCACACTGACATTGTGACCAACTTGGCAACGGCTGAGTATGAAGAGCTGTCATGGTTTCAGTTTGTAAATTGGCACACTGGCATTTTCAATTTGCACATTTTTGAAATCTTTTTTTTAAATGTTATATTCAAGTTCCTGTTATTCAATGCAGTGTTCATATGCAAGGCAATGTTATGATGTCACAGTGTTTGATGGTGCAATGTACCTCCCTAAGGTCATATTTTCTTTTCAAAGTCATCTGCCATGTAATCTGAAACAATGTGTTTGGAATCCAGAATTGCCACAAGGCAGCATACAGATTGTAGAAAAGCCTTATGGCTGGTTTGCATACTTACGTGATATGTCTGAAAATAACGATAGGTTCAAATGTCAACAAGAGTAGACCAAACTATCAACGATGTGTCCATCTAGGGATTTGCCCCACAAGGCAGCCATTACAGATCTGTTAGGAAAGCCTTATGTGTTGTGATACTTAGTGATATGTCTGAAAGAATAACAGATAAGGTCTCATTGTCAACAAGAGTTACAGACAAACTAATCAACGATGTGTTTCCACTAGGATTTGCCACAAGGCAGCATTACAGATCTGCTAGGAAAGCCTTATGTGCTTGTGTACTATGGATATGTCGAAGAATAACAGATAAGTCTACTGTCAACAAGGTTACAAGACAAAACTAATCCCCAAATGTTCATCTCCAACTGAATTAAAGTCCTGACTGCAGAGATTTCGAAAATATTATTTATTTGTGTTAATAATGGAAAATTGAACTAGAATAAAAGATAGCAACCTAAAATGCACAATTCCGAAATTTGAGATTTGAATGGATTTTTCTTTTTGATGCAGTAAAGGATTTATATGTAGTATTAGTCCCATAGGAACTGTGTATAACAAAAATTCCGGATCCGGAATTTTATATAACAAAAGTTGTGCAGTTTGTGATTTTCTATATGAAGGAATTCGATTTAAGCTAGCAATTTCACACAGTGCTTAGTTATGGACAAGCAATTATGTACATGCATAAAAAAATGCTTTTTTTGGAATTGAGGGCGCACCCTCTCAGGAAGATCTCTGAGTCGGCCTTAAGATTTAGAGAAGGTTTAGAGTATGACAAAGATTGTTGCAGATTAGAATGCAGTAAGGATTAATGCGATAGTGTGACTAATAAACCACTTACATAGTCACCTATATAGCTTTGTTGAATTAACATGTTTTCCAATTTTACCACTAAAGGTGTGTGACCCAATAATGATCCAATTTTCTTTCCCGTTTTCTCCCTCAACATGGAAGCAACATCATTGAAAAATATCACCGATTACAGTTTGAGGTAAATTTAGTCCCTCTTGTCAAACTTATTCGTGGAAAGGGATACAAAACCATGTCTTCTACACTTTGTCCAGTCGAAGTGTAGAGAAAAACTGTATAAGGGTATGAGGTATATCAATACGCCTTAATATCAAAATGCAACTATTAACTATTAGTCACAGACAAAGTCCGTGGTCCAAAGTTGTGAGAGAACAAAACACACATTAGGGATTATCCTGTAAACAGATACACACAGAGAAAAGTGGCACACGTTAAGTAAAAATACGATGTGTTTTTTGTAAAGGAATTATGTAATTTTACATATATTAAGTCTTATTTCCCCGGAAAAAATTACCATGAACTTTGTAAAAATTTTGGAATAAATATCGAAATGTAACCAGGAGGTTTACATTGTTATGTAAATGTTACTACTGTCATTATGGAAAAAATTAATTAGCTTGCCACGAACAGCGGCAGGAGACCTTCCCAAGTACCTTTTCGCCTACAAATTCGTTTTCCGTGCCACCGGGAACCTCTCATAGCAATAACACGTAATCATAGTTCCGCACAACAACCGCCCCTTGTTCATTATCGAGAGCTGCGCTAAGATATAGTGGCTTGAATTTCTAAGTATAGTTTGTGAAACGATCAAGAAATGATTCTCGATTGCTATGAGCTTCTTGTGTTAAACACAGTATTTTCAATATTTCTTCATAATCTTTCAGAATTTGCTTGAAAACCAGACAGAACAGATGGTATCACTGTAGGGCATTATAGGCGTACGATTGAGCGAACAGGAATTGAGTGGGGGTCCCAAAGTTCCGCCAGCGGCATGATTAAAACAACAGGGCGTAATATGAGACTATTTACATTGAGCACGTCACAACAGGGGATCTGCTCTGTGTTTACAACTTACACCTCGTATTTAGTAGCTTTATCGCAACATGAGTCCCTATTTCTAAAGATATATTTCTAGTAATTCCACTTTCAGTGGATAATATCCAGCATTTTTATTATTTGTCATAACTGTTTGATGGGTCATTTGGTAAGATTTACCAAGAATAGGCGGCAACTTGGACGGGTAACAGGGGACGGTAGCTTGAGTCTAGGATTGAAGTTGAGTCTGAGTGAGTGAGTCCTAGGCAAGGAGGTATTGATTTGTCGGCTAGGAACGGGGCCGGAATATCGGACTTGCTCATTGCATGTTTATTTTCTTTTTGAACGTGACAATTTCAATCATGTGCATTCTTAACATTGAGTTTGTGTACCGTTCGTGACCTTGTACTCTGTAGCATAGGTTTTGTGTACACTTGACCGATGTTTACCTCCCGGCGACAAAGAAGAAATGGAGGCCTCACGCCATTCCACGTCGATATATGTTCGCAAAGAAAAAGATCGCAAAGGTTATGTGGGCCATGGCTCCTATCTGCTGTTGTTGCACAGTAAATTCCCACGATCTGAAAATGCGTGGGCATCCTTTCCATCGTTAAACGGCAGTGCAGTGGAGAACTCGTAATTGTGAGCGAGCCCGTGTTTTTGCAACGCTTCAACGGTGGACTGGAACGAAATTTGCCCGCCTTCCAAGGTAGGAATATCAGCTTTTTCGTTGTCCTCTCTACTAAACATGAATTATACAGACACAAGTGATTAGCCTTGCCCCTGTCGGGGCCCTTGGTCTGCATTATCAGATTGTACTGCACGTCATGATGTGGCTGTTGGCACTTGAGTTTGTGTTATGTGTACGGGGATGTGTATGGGCATTATTCAGACACGAAGTGATTTTATTTATAGTTGCCTAGCTACATTGAGTTGTGATTGTAGGCCTACTGTCATGACTGTGACTGTGAACTGGGTTTATGGTGTTTCCATGTCGTGTGTCGTTGTGAAAAGCCTCCGGCATATTTATAATCGGTTGGTTCTCAACTTCGTTCAGGATGACACGACTTGATCTGCTCCATAGTGTTTGCCTTTTCGCATGCATCTAAATGCTGCATATTTGTTTAAGTGGCAAGGACACGCGCAATGACATCACCCTACGAACTTGAGCCAAAAGTATTCTCTGAAGTATCAATGTACTGCATATTGCATATTTTGAACATCCCTGAATATGAATGTGTAGATCGCAGTATTTCAGTTGTAGTGCGCTTCGCCCCGTGTGCTTTGAGTTTGACTACGTGGCGCTGAAAGTCACTACAATGTGTATAGGGCTGGACCCCAACTTCAATATAACATGTACACGACGCGATCACAACAGCGCAAAAGCCATAACCTTCTTTTGCCGCAGTGCGTACTTATTTCCATACGTTGGTGTACTAATTTATTCATATATTTGCTGATTTCTCCATAATTTGGTGTACCGATTTATTCATATTCACTCATATTGCATCGAACAATGGTACGTTTCCAGCACTGTTACGGTGCATGAACGTGCAGTTTCGAATGGATAAGGCGTAATGAATATTTATATTTTCAAAACACGGTTTACGTGGCTACCTATACTCTTCAACACGGGCGTACGGCATCTCATTCGAAACTCGCATGCGCATGCGCCGTAACATGTTGGCTGTAAAAAAAGAACGGTACATCATTTTATGCAAATGAATGAATTATATGAATAAATTGGTACCCCCACGCTATTGAAATGAGTACGCACTGCTGCAAATAATGGGCCACGCTTCTTGCGCTGGCGTTCGCGTCTAATTGACTCTGTGTTCCCCCCTCGGCTAAACAAAATTTGAAGATAATATATAATATAATAATTTGTATTTTTAACGCGCCACATATTCACGTAAACGTGCTCAAGGCGCTGTGCGACTGCCATGATAGGGCGCTCGCCCCATCACAGAACCATGATACCAGAACAGATTTATGCCAAGAGCTCTGATTTTAGAAACAGGAGGAGGAGGAAGGGAGGAAACCGGAGTACCGGGAAAACGTGGGAACGAGTATGGATCGAGAAACCAAATTCACATAAAGCCACGGAGACGAGCCCTGCCGGGAATCGAACCCGAGACCTCAGTGGTGAAAGGAGAAGGAAGATACGCTGCACGTTTTTATGCAGGCATCAGGGGGCATGCATAAGAAGCCGTAGCCGGAGATTGTACCACCCAAATCCCAAAATTCCAAAAAGGTCCACAAAAATGATGTGTGTGAGCAAAGCGAGCTAGAAAAAACTAGGGGTTTTTGGTTTTAGGCGTTTGGTCACAAAAGGGCAAAAATTTGGGCAAAAAAAGGTCCACTTGTGCCAAAATTTACCCCCTCTATTGTGGAAAAGTCCACACTTTGGGATAGTCCACTTTGCAAAAAATCCACCCCCCTCCCCCGAAAATCTGGCTACGGGCCTGCATCAAGATATGCTGTCTTTGTGCGCTTTCGTTAAAACACCATGGTTCAAAGCCAGTCCTGTCGATGCGAGTGGGATTTTAGCTTTGAGCTTTCAATTTAGTACCAAATGCTTGCGACAAAAGAGGGTTTGCATTTTGAGGTGCCAAGGTTCCATACATGCGCATTGCAGATACCGTGGATGTGCATTAATTTGTGTTTATTCGCGCGTAGAATTAAAAAAAAAATATCGGTTGTGCATCTATGCCTGTGTTCAGGCATGAATCCCCTACGCATGTGTTTACAGCCTTTCCGTGTAGCTCTTGCAGCTGAACAAAGCGCCCAAAATGTAAAAGACTCCAATTTTGGTTGTTTTGGTCATTTAATGGAAAAAAAGTTGGTTACCCCATTTTTATTTCAAAAGTTTGAAGAATGACATCGGGACCTCATATTTAGAAATTTAAAAATTCTATTGAATAATTTTTAATTTGTGAGTAATCCAAGCGTCAAATTTTTATTTTTCCCATAGACACGCATGCTTTGAAAAGTGACAACATACCTCGGTCCCTTTTTTGTTTTGGCAAAAATAAAGTCAGTGACCCCCTTTTTTTCTTAATCAGCACATGTGGTTATTAATACCATAATGTGAATTCTGCAAAATTGAGTAGTTCACTAAACCCAGGCCTGTAACCAGTGGGGGGGGGGGGGGGCAGATGCCCCCAATTCCAAAAATCCCCCAAAACCCCTAAAAATGGCTGAAAAAGGGCATGTAGCATTCTAAAGAGTTTTTGCGATTGGAGCGAGCCAAAAATTAGGGGGGTTTATGCTATTTTGTCAAAAAAAGTTAAAAGTTTGGTTCACTTTTGCCAAATCTTCTCCCCATATTGGAAAAAGACTGTCCCCTTTTTAAAAATCTTTTTTTATTACAAAAGACTTTGGTTTAAATTATTTGTTCAGGACTGTTTCTTGTGATTATATTTTGAAAGCAAATGAAACTTAATTTACTTCCATGCAAATATCTGTATGCATGAGAATTTCACTGGGTAACCCTAACCCTAACCTTGAAAATAAAAATACCAAATTTGCAGGTGATTAAAACACAGTTTCAGAAATCTTAGATTTTGATCATGTTAAAAAACTATACTACCAATCAGACATTTGTCCTTTTATGTAATATTGTTGTAACTATTTGCTTTTCACAGGTTGATATCTAAAAGCAAAAGAAGAACCTAATTTACACCCAATTCTCTGAGGAGCAAATGTGGCATTGGTGCAGCAGTTGACATGCAAGCAGCATAAGGGAAAAGTGTATCAAAAAATATTCCCTTAAACCCATTTGACTGGAACTTAGCTGCAGTCACAGTTACTTTATGCTGATAAGTGCCAACTGGGCATTTGGTAAAAAATATGAGTGCCAATAACTTCATGGGCATTTACCTCTTGGGATACCGACTGTTGATGCGTACCAGCTGGGGCAAGGTGATCACAAAAATTGGACTGCTGATGAGTGTCCAATGGGCATTTTTCCCTCAGTAGGCTTAAAAAACTAATCTTAAAGGGCCATTCTCAAAAAGTAAGCCTAAACCTTTATGACAAACAAATAAGTTGACGCTATTGCATTATTTCGTTACATTGTCATGTTAACCATTCTTCTAAGTTGCCTGTATGATTATTTTTTAAAAACAAATTTTCAATCAAACACCCTACATTTCACATTTACAGTAATAACACCTTCTGTAGCAAAAAAGGGAGATTTTTGCACCAATTTGCTGCTTTAATTTTATAGTGCCTTAAGAAAGAACTTCAATTTTTGAAATTATGGTTGAAAAGGATCTTATAATTCGATGTGAAACGCAACTGGCTCAGTGCACCCACTGCATTACACACTTTATTCCGTCAGAGTGTAAATGTACGAAATAAAGCATGTAATCCAATGGGCGCACTGAGCCCGTTTCGCTTTATTTTGTCCCTCCCCTAAAAAATCCTGAGACAGTCTTGACCGGGGGTCATGGCATTCGTTGTCACCATCAGTCCAGAGGATATTTTCAGAATAACCTGTAATCCCATGCAAAACCAGTTTACAATAATGCCTTTTCCATCATTGATCCGGACATCAGTCAGCAAAAGTCTCTAAAGGGGTAAATTACAAGCAGCATTTAGCCAGCAGGATATACAAATTGCCTTGGGGATAAATGTCCGACTGGCAGTTATCAACAGGGCTCCTATAGGGAAGAGTCAACCGCATTAACATGTAGTAGGTTTCAGATCTGTTATAGCTCTGAAACATAAATGCACACTGTGCATGTCTACAGGTAACTGCCCCAGGGCCATATAGCATGTTTTATAATAAAGCATTAGTATTCTAAAGAGTTGTTATCCTACCAGCCAAGTATGCACGTTGGGGTTGGGTTCAAGCACTGTGTGTCTTCTGGTCCCTCACACCCACTGTGGTCCTGGTTCGAACATCGGTAAAGCCTGCAATTCATTTGGCATGAATGGGTTGGGGAAATACTACAGCCTCTTCGTGAAATAACAGACCTTAGCAAATGCCCCACCAGAAGAGGTGTTGAGGCATTTCTGAGGGGAAAATTGGGTCCTTTCTCCGTAGACACTGTACAAAAGGTCAGCTAATTAGGGGCTGACGTGGGGGGGGGTTCTGAGCAGGGGGCTCGCCCCCTCTACATTGCTGGTTGCACGCTGCACTCTAAGCAGGCGGAGTAACGACAAATGGAATTTTGTATTTTTAGAGGTGCCTGCAGGCAGAATGCATCCCCCCCCCCCCCCCCCCCAGGATTGACGATTTTTTGTTTAAACTTTGAGAGTATTTGCATGGCCACAATAAATGAGTACTCCTATACCCAGGGGCCTCAAGACAGTAATTGCATCAGTGCATGGCACATGTCAGCAACCTGGGTTCTGAGAGGCCCTGGCAGCACGCTTGACATTCGTGGTTTAGAGCTCTTGGAGGTTTTTGCCCAGGCAGCCAGCAAACTTTGTTATTCATTAAATTACATGAAATGCAAATTGAATTTGTATTATTTAAAGGAGAGAATACTATTTTTTAAATATTTTAAGAATTATTGACCTGTACAAGGTATGTCAAGGAGATTTTGACATTTGGATTAAAATGATTGACAAGTTTATTTGTGTATATTTTCTCATTCAACTACAGTGTCAGCAGCTGTGGGTTATGGTACAGAACATGGGGTTTCCAACTGCGAAACTACTTGAAGAAGGACCTGACCAAAATATGCCGGGACTTATAGTGACAGGTTAAAGCCAGAAGAAGCTGCGCCAGTGTTTGATGCTTTAGCTGACGGTAACCTGCGTTAAACATGGTGTGTATCAGAGAGTGTATTGGGTCCATCACCATAAGCAACCAGTTTAGGAAATGCAGGGATGAAATTGGTTTCTGCCTCCACATCATTACTGCAGGTCTCTGTTGAGGCTGCCCTAAATTGGGTGCATGGTGGTCCAATACAAAATTCTTTCCAAATTTCACCCAATAATGGTCATGTAACAAAAAAAAAAAGGTATTTCTACACACACACACACAACATGTTTGCCACCATCCACACAGTCACACATACACAACACACAAATCATTTTAGCTAAACTACAGTGTGCTCTACTTTTGCAATTTGATCATGATCATTAAATCGTTGTGGTCCTAAATTCGTGAACACTGTTATCCATATTAAGTACTGATATGTGCGTACAAAGTATAGGAACATGACAATGTTAGCCCTATGGGATGGTTCAGAACACCCTCTGGGGGTGTTGGTATTATGAATAAGCTTAACCCTATAACTGATTCTCGCCACAGCCAGCACGCCATGATTGTTGTTGCGCAAACCAATTTTAATAATTTGTAAAAAAAAAAAACAAGTAAAATACTTGCATGTCTCATAAGCATCGGACTTTCCAAATACGACTATACGATTAGCCCCTTTGATGTGCCCAAAAACTATGATAATGAAGTGCATTATGCTCATATATATACTTTTGGGCACCTCAATTCTGGTTATGCTGTTTCAGGAGAATCCATGGGTTTGGGTGAAATAGAAGTCTGTGGTGTATAAATATAGATGCATATTGTATTATGCACTACAGATGTGAGTCAATAAAAACCTACATCAGGAAAGATTTTTCTTCAAATGTTAAACGTTATTTTTGTTGAATGTTGCTTTAGTTGTTTACAGGATAAAAGGCATCAGAAGAATTTTTATTGGTGTCTTCGGATTTGGTTGAAAACTATGCCAATTTGCAGAGGAGACCTAAAATTCTGTGTGGCCGATTTAGCAAGACAAAGCGGAGAGTCTGAACACCGTTGTGTATCTGGAACTCATTTATAGCAAAGGACAATCACAATGCAATTTCAGATGGTATCGATTTCTTCTCCACCAAAACATACCGTGATTCAAAACGGTATGTTTTGATGGAGAAGGACCAGGAAAATCGATACATCTGAAATTGCATGTGTTGATTGTCTTTGTATATGAGTTAAGCTAACCACCAACGGTTGTAGACTCTCCCGTTGTATTGCTAAAACGGCCAAACAGAAATGTTTAAGTCTATCTGCAAAATTGCATAAGTAGTTTCTGAACCCCAAGCGAAAGACACCAAATAAATAATCTTCTGCTAGCCCTGTTTATCCCTGTAAAACAAATAAAGCAAACATTCAGCAAAAATTAACGGGTGACATTTGAGAAAAAATCTTTCCTGAATTTTTTCGTTAGGGGTTTTATTGACTCCCACTGTAGGTCATATACAATTGCATCTATAAGGTTTATACACAACACAGACTTCTATTTACAACCCAAACCATGGATCTCCTGAAACAGCATAACCAGGAAGAATGAGGTGCCAAAAGTATTATAATGAGCCTAATGCACTTCATATCTAGTTTTGGGACAACATCAAAGGGGCTAATCGTATAGTCGTATTGGAAAGTCGATGCTTATGAGACATGCAAGTATTTACTTTTTTTTTACAAATTTTACAAATGTTTGCGCAACCAACAATCAATGGCGTGCTCTGAGTGTGAGAGAAAGCAGTTATAGGGTTAAGCTATTTCATAATTACACACCCCAGAGGGTGTTCTGAACCAATCCCATAATGCTAAGCAATGTCATGTGCCTACCCTTGTAAGCACATATCAGTACGTAATTAGGGATAAACAGTGTTCAAGAAGGTAGAAGAAGTTTAGGGACCACAAACGATTTAATGATCATGATCAAATTCAAAGTAATAGCTAGCACCTCTGTGGTGTAGCTAAATGATTGTGGGTGTGTGTATGTGTGACTGAGTGTGAGGGGTGGCACATGTGTGTTGTGTGTGTGTGTAGAATAAAATTTTATCATGACATAATGGGGGTGAAAGTTGGAAAGAATTTGTATTGTACCACCATGCACCCAATTAGCAAGCATCACAGAATAAATGCATGTTGAATGATGGTGGAGCGCAGAATCACCAACTTTCATCCTGAAATTCCCTAAACTGGTGCCATATGGAGCGACTCAATAAACTCGCTGATACAAAATGTTTAACTGCAGTTACCTCAGCTAAAGAATCACACACTGGCGCAGCTTCTTCTTGGCGGTTTTGTGAACTGTCACTATATGCCCTGGCAGTTTTGGTCAAGGTCCTTTTTCAAAGTAGTTCCAATGGAACCCCAGGTTCTGTAAGACATAACCACAAGATGTGACACGTAGTTGAATGAGAAAATAACACAAAATAAACTTGTCAATCATTTTATCAAAATGTCAAAAGTTATCCTTGACAATACCTGGACAGGTCAAAAATTCTTAAAAATATTAAAATAGGTATTCTCTACTTTAAATAATACAAATTCAATTTGCAAATTTCCATGTAATTTAATGAATAAACAAAGTTCGCCTGGCTGGCCCTGGACCCCAAAGAACCTCCAAGATCCTCTAAAACCACAGAATGTCAAGCGTGCCTGCCAGGGCCTCAGAACCAAAGTTGTGACATGTGCCATGCCACTGATGCAATTACTGTCTGAGGCCCATGGGTATAGAAGTACTCATTTATTGTGGCCCATGCAATACATCTCAAAAAGATTTAAAAAAAAAAATCTTCAGCTCATGCTGCTGCCGCAAGGCAACCTTAGACATAGCAAAATTCCATTTGTCGTTACTCGCCTGCTTAGAGGGCGCAGTCGTTGCAAACCAGCAGAGGTAGGGGCGTGCGAGCCCCCTGCTCAGAACCCCCCCAACGTCAGCCCCCTAAATTTAGCTGACTTTTGTACAGTGTCACGAGAAGGACCCCAAATTTGCCCATCAGGAAAATGCCTCAACACCGGCTTCGGGTGGGGGCATGCTAAGGTCTGGTTTATGTCAATGAAGAGGATGGTAGTATTTCCCCAACACATTATGACAAATGAATGCAGGCTTGACCGATTGTGTCGAACCCGGACCACAGGGTGTGAGGGACCAGAAGACACATAGGCTGACCCAACCCCAACGTGCATACTTGGCTGGTAGGATAACAACTCTTTAGAATACTACATGCTTTATTATAAAACATGCTATATGCCACTGGGGCAGTTGCCTGTAGACATGCACAGTGTGATGTAGGTTCCAGAGCTATACATGATCTGAAACCTACAATGTTAATGCTGGTGGGACATATTCCCTTAGAGCCCTGTTGATACTGCAGTCTGACATGTATCTCCAATAGGAAATTTATAGACTGCTGCTAAATGCTGATGGAAATTTACCCCTGAGAGAACTTTGCGGACTGATGTCACTGACTCAATGATGGCCGAAAAGGCAGTAATTGTAAACTGTTTTGCATGGGATACAGGTTATTCTGGAAAAATATCATCTGGACTGATGGTGAGACACCGAATGCCATGACCGGTTTCAAGACTGTTCAGGATTTTTTTTTTTTTTTAAGTTAAACCAAAACATAAAATCAGTACCTTTAGGCTCAGTTTACCCATTGGATTACATGCTTTCATTTGTGGACATTTTACATTGACGGCAATAAAAGCTGTGGAATGCAGTGGGTGCATGAGCCAGTTTCGTTTCCCCGAATATAATAAGGCCCTTTTCACCATAATTTCAAAATTGAAGTCTTTTTAAGGCACATAAAATAAAGCAGCAAAATTGGTTGCAAAAATATTCCCTTTTGCCTACAGAAGTTTGTAAGTATGGGTAAATGAGGGTGTTTGAGTTGAAAATATTGTTTAAAAATAATCATTACAGGCAACTTAGAAGAATGGTAACATGAAATGTAACAAAATCATGCAATCGCGGTCAAAATTATTTGTGGGGTCATAAGGTTTAGGCTGTTACTTTTTTGAAATGGCCCTTTAAGATAGTTTTTAAGCCTACGAGGGGAAAAATGCCCCATTGGACATCATCAACGTAGGTATCCCAAGAGGTAAATGCCCAGTAAGTTCTCTGGAACTCAGTATTTTTACCAAATGCCCAGTTTGCAACTTTATCAGAATAAAGTAACTGTGACTGCAGCTAAGTTCCAGTCAAATGGGTTAAGGGTTAATATTTTTGATACACGTACCTTGTAGATTGCATGTCAACTGCTGCACCAATGCACATTTGCTCTCAGGAATGGGTGTAAAATTAGGTCTTCTTTTGCTTGTAATTATCAACTGTGAATAAGCAAATGGTTACAACAATATTCTTTAAAAGGACATAATGTATGATTGTAGTATAGTTTTACCCATGAATTCAAAATCCTAAGATTCTGAACCGTGTGGTTTAATCACCTGCAAATGGTATTTTATTTTCATAGGTATATGTTTACCAGTAAAATTCTCATGCATAACCGATCTTTGCATTGGAATGGAAGTACTAAGTTTCATTTGCTTTCAAAATATAATCACAGGAAACAGTCCTGAACAATATAATTTAAACCCAAAGTCTTTTGTAATAAAAAAAATTGTTTTTTTAAACAAGGGGACCGTCTTTTCCCATATGGGGGAGAAGATTTGGCAAAGTGAAGACCAAAAATTTTAACTTTTTTAATAGCCATAACACCCCCCCGAATTTTGGCTCGCTGCCAAAGCAAAAAATGCTTTAATGTACATGCCATTTTCCGCCATTTTAGGGGGTTTGGGGGGGATTTTGGGAATTGGGGCATCTGCCCCCCCCCCCCCCCACGGGTTACAAGTCTGGGTAGTGAACTACCTCAATTTGACGAATTCAAATTATGGTTAATTAATAACCACTGTTGGCTGATTAAGAAAAAAAGGGGGTCACTGACTTATTTGCCACAAACAAAAAAGGGACCGAGGTATGTTGTCACTCTTTTCAAAGCGATGCGTGTCTATGGGGAAAATAAAATTTGACGCTTGGATTACTCACAAAGTAAAAATTATTCAATGAATTTTAAATCTCAATATGAGGGTCCCGATGTCATTCTTCAAAACTTTGAAAATAAAAATGGGTTAAGGATAAACCAACTTTTGTTACATTAAATGACCAAAACACACAGAAACTGGAGTCTTACATTTGGGCGCTTTGGTCAGTGCAAAGAAGCTACACGAAAGGCTGTAAAAACCCCCGCGTAGGGGAGTCATGCATTAAAAGCACATCCAGGGTATTGCAATGCGATGTATGGACCTTGGCACCTCAAAAATGCAAATTCCCTCTTTTGTCGCAAGTATTTGGTACTAAATGAAATCTAAAGCTAAAATCACACTCGCACCGACAGGACTGGCTTTGAACCATGGTGTTTTAACGCAAGCGCACAAAAGACAGAACGAGGACAGGTTTGTGGTCCAGTGGATAGAGCATTCGGCTCGTGATCAGAAGGTCGTGGGTTCGGTCCAATGTTGGCCAACGCGTTGTGTCCTTGGTGCAAGAAACGTATCTCGATTGCCTCTCTCCAACCCAGGTGATAAATGGGGAAGCTGCTAGGGATATGTCCATGAGCGCCGCCCAAAGTATGAGTATGCTTGGGTAGTATGGCAGCTGACGTATCCGAAGTAAGCGGTTAATAATTGTAATAAGCGCTTTGATACACGTGAAAAAGCGCTAATAAATGCCGCAATTTTATTATTATTATTATTATATCTTGATGCAGGCCAGGCCAGGAATTTGGGGGGGGGAGGTTCCTTTTCTTTTTTTTTATGGTGTTGGTTTTTGGATTATGTTTTGTTTGATTTTTTCTTGTTGTTCAAAAGCTGGACTTGTCCCAAAATGTGGAACAATGAGGGGTGTTAAATTTGGCAAAAGGTGGACCTTTTTTGCCCAAATTTTTCCCTTTTGTGACCAAAAAAAGCCTAAAACCCCTAGTTTTTTCTAGCTCGCGGTGCTCACCACACATCATTTTGTGGACCTTTTGGATTTTGGAGATTTGGGTGGGACATCTCATGGCTACGCCCTGTTTTAATGCATGCCCCAGGAGTGCATACATAAAACATGTGATCTGCAAAATTTTGTTAGCGAGGTTGTAACACAGACGTCAATATAATTAGACGCCGAACGCCAGCGCAAGAGCTGTGACCATTATTGCAGAGTGGTGCACTCATTTCCATAGAGTGGGTGTACCAATCTTATCGTATATTCATTCCATTTGCATAAAATCGATTGTACCGTTCCAGCCGCGGCGGCCATGCGCGTGCGAAGTTCGAATGAGACGACGCCGTACGCCCGTTGTTGAAGAGGTATAGGTATCCACGTAACCGTGTTTTGAAATATAAATATTCATTACGCGTTATCCATTCGAACACGTGCACGCGCATGCACCGTAAACAGTGGGCCTGGAACGGTTGGTACATTGTGATGCAAATGAGTGAAGATATGAATAAATCGGTACACCAGTTATGGAAATCAGCAAATATATGAATAACTTCGTTAACACGCGCTGGAAATAAGTACGCCTGCGGCAAAAGATGGTTACGCCTTTTGCGCTGGGCTGTGCTCGCCATCTTGTAAATGGATATTGAAGTCTGTGGTCCAGCCCTATACACATTGTACCTACTTTCAGCGCAAACGTAGTAATCAAAAAGCACAAGGGAGAAGCCGCACTACAACTGAAGTACGAGTATACACATTTCTACTTCAGGACTGGTCAAAATATGCTATGCAGTACATGATACGAAGAATAATACTTGAGCTTCAAGTTTCGTAGGTGACGTCATGCGCTTGTCCTTGCCCCTTAAACAAATATGCAGCTTTATACGCATGCGAATAAAGGCAAAACGCTATGGATGCAGTAGAGTCGTGTCATCCTTGAACGAAGTTGAGAACGAACAGATATAAAAATGCCCTGAGCTTTCACCACGACCCTGTTATCACCATACACCATTCACAGTCCAAGTCATGAACAGTAGGCAGACAATCACAAATCAAGTAGCAGCTAAACCTATAAATTAAAATCACCTAGTGTCTGAGTTATAATGCCCATTACAAAAAAAAAATATAAAAAAAAAACATAGTTATAAAATAAAACAAAAAAAATTAAAAAAAAAAAAAAAAAAAAAAAAAAAAATAACATCATACACAACTCAGTGCACAGCACAGTCAGGACGTGCAGTACAAATCACGAATATACAAGACAAGGCCACCGACAGGGCAAGGTAAATCACGTCGGTCTGTATAATTAATTGTTTAGGTAGAGGACAACGAAAAAAGAGATATTCCTACATTGGAAGCGGGGCAAATTTCGTTCCAGTCCACCGTTGCAAAGAAACACGCTCGGCTCACAATCCGAGTATCCACCTGAACCTGCCGTTAACGACGGAAGGGATGCCCACGCCATTTTTCAGATTCGTGGGGAAATTAACGCCGCAACTAAGTAATTTTTACATAATGACGTAGTTGTACCATTTACTAACAATGTAAACCATTCTGGTAACATTCGAAATTATCCAAAATTTTACCAAGTTTCAGTTGGTTTTTTTCCGGCGTACTAATATTATATTAGGTGTAAAAATTACAGAAGTCGTTACATCGTATTTTTTTACTTAATGTGGGCAACTTTTCTCTGTGTGTAGGTGGTTTTGCCTCATAATAAGGAAGTGAGTTCATCAAAGCTTTGGGAGAGAGTCTCCTTCAACAACTTGTGAAGTCGGAATCTTGTGCGCTAATTCCAATTAGTGATTAATCTCGCTTAGTACAAGATTGCACGCAACTTTGATCTGAAGGCCAGTAACGAAGTATTTGCGACCTGCCTGTAGTTTGATCATATTGACTTGCCTAAAATTGCCCTACGATATAATTCTAGTTGTGAAACAGGTAATCGTCATATTTAATTCGGTAGAATTACTAATTATTTCTCCTCAAGTTTGTTGCGAGGGGTATGGTAAAATTAAGAATTTGAACAATAAAAGTGTAGCTACGTATCGTAACACTAGGATACGGATTTTGTTTTTCATTTCTCAGTCTCTCGGGGAAATATTCTTTAATCCCATATCAAATCTCCTGTTTGATATCTAATGCAAGCAGGAGTGCCATTTTGATTTAAGAACACCCGCTATCACATGAAAACTCGACTGGAAATATCGTGGAGTCTACCCGATGATGATTACATGCACAAGTGCCAAGAAGCAGAGAAAACGTGGGACGTGTGTGAAAACAGTGGACAATTATGTCTAATGGGTCATTTTACCATGGTTGGGATTTGGCTCCATACGTAGCCTACATCAAATTAAACATGACGCCCCAAAAATGACAACCAAAATACTGCCTGAAAGTGGTCGCCAGAAGTAGCAAACGTTACAAAGTCATACATGTATCGGACCAAAATGTATGACAAGCACCCAAATGAAATGCTAGTAAACGTTGTTTTTCATACCAAAATATAATTTCGCATTTAGGATTCCTCTATCTACTGCCATACTCGAAATGATCTCCAATGGGGCCCCCAAAATAAACTAAAATATAGCCATTCATTTATTAGTACTATTTTTTTAATCCGTAGAATGTTTTGTTAATATCAGAAAACTTCTGAATAAGAATAGAATGTACGTAAAGGATAGCCTACCACCCTACTTTTGCAAATGCATATAGTAAACATCAAAGCAAGAACTGTGCGTTGTTCATGCCTCTGGCATCAAAGAAGGCCCATTTATTACGTGTTTTGCAGTTGATCCTTATGGAACGGTCACATTTCTCCAAAATGTCCGGGATCGCCAATTGACAGAACCTGGTACGTCAATCTACAGAATGGCAGACATCTACCAAATAATCCCAGATGACCTTACTGAAAAGCACAAACAATGGTACCGTCGTGGGTGCAACAAACGTTTCACTAGTAACTTTAACAGGTTAAGCAGCTTACATGGAGATATGTGCCTTCTTCGAATAGATAAGAATAACATGCTCATCCGATCTTGCATGGCAGGAAGAAATTAACACACACACACACACAAAAGAAATTGTAATATTTTGGAGTTGACGAGTACATTCTGATATGTAGTCTTCTCTGTCCACAATGACGGCGCCTAAGTTATCGGCCTCTGTTATCACAATGTCCGTATTGATTTTAAGATTACGGAGATCAATTCTTTCTTTGAAGTTGATGTTACTATATGCTTCGAATAGTCTGCCTCCCAATCGTGCAAAACACAAACTGAGCAGAACGTGTGTTTTGTGAGCCAGATTGTGTGTTTTACAACAAGAATGGACATGACGTCGCGGCCACGTCACATACTGACGTATTTGCAAAATACGCGTTTCGAGAAAAACGGCTTTGAAGATGTTGCGATCTCTCTTCGACAACTGTGAAGTCTGCATATTTTGCGCTAATTCCAAGATCATCTGCGTAGACAAAAAGACAGGTTCCTACACCCCTAGGTTGGTCGTTGGTATAGATGTTGAACAGGAGAGGTGCGAGCACGCTCCCTTGGGGTAGACCATTCTTACGTCCTTGGGGTAGACCATTCCAAGCCTACGCCTTCGGCTCTTCTTGGCTCCTAGCTGAACAAAGAACTTCCTGTTTGCAAGCAATCTTTGGATGACCTCAATCAAGCATCTGTGATTAACAGTGTCATACGCTGCTGATAGGTCAACGAACACGACTCCAGGTTACCAAACCCTTCTCCAAACCATCCTCGATGTGTTGAGTTAGGTTGAGTACTTGACTTGGGATTAGATGGATCTTTCCCAGGCTTTAGGAGTGCCATATCATGTGTTTCCTCCAGATCTTTGGAAACCTGCGGCAGCACTTGTAGAGCTCACGAAGCCACTCCTTTGCTACTGGGCCAAAGGTTTTCCGCTGCTCAGTTGAGATGTTGTTAAAGTGATTTATTGGTATGACTCTATCGGCACATATATAATGAAATAACCCAAAATGAAACGCACCAGATGGTTTTAATGGCCATTGGGGTATTCCTTGCGAGAAAAATCCAGATTTATTCCGACAAATGTACACAACTGTACAGCAATCATGGAAGCTACCATGTTTATTCCCTGTGGTATATTTACAACGCCGCATGCAATACCGAAACAGAAGCCAGCGAAAATATATCACGTGACTTCAGGAAGTTTGCCACAAGCCTCATCCTTGTGAACTTCGTTGAGCACACAAAGGATAGGAGCGAAGTTCGTTTAGAATTGTATATTGAAAAAAAGTACACTTTTTAAAACCTCAGTGATTTGAGAAAAATGTAAAGAGGGGTGTTTTAGATATCATTTTTGTGATTAGGTTTTATTTGGCCTAAACACTAACAATCCATGAAAACGTGGACATTTTAAAGGGGGTCGCGTAATATTTATAGTTTTATCGCAGTCGTACTGTAACCACTGATCTCTATACAATGGATTGGCTACACAACAGTATACTCGATTCATCTGATATGTGACCCCGTACCATTCTTGCGGGGGTGAAAAATTCAATGAGGCGCAGGGACCTCTGTTAATCATGTTATTGTGAGCAATGTTAAGACCTGAAATACACTATAGTGCGTTTCCATACATGAATAAAATTGTATTCAGTGGCAGGTGAGTGAGTTAAATGAATGGAGTGTCCTCCAAGATAATCCGGTATGGCACGTGCATTTGAATTCTTCCGGAATTCTTTCATTTTCCCGGTAGAGCTAGGTTGACCCCTCTAATAATTTCATTAATGAAATAGGTTCCAAAATCGACAGGGGGACGCACGGATACAACGCGAATCGACTAGTAATTGTATATTAATGAATGGAGCAACGGGTGGCATCTTGGTCTACCGAACCACAATAGCATTCCAGAGCCACCTGTTTAACAGGAAGTTGTAATCCCAGTGGATGTTTTAGAGACATGCCATCCCCTACGCGCTCAAAATACAATGAGCTCACTGAATGAGCTTGAATCTTTTTTTTTTTAGTCTGTTATGTTAGGGTATGGGCCATGCCCTGCTGCGCTGTCGATTCGTAAACACTATCACGGGAGAAAGCAAAAACCAAGCGTAAATTTATAATAAATTATAAAATTCAGTTAACTATCGGTTGTCCCAAATAAAAACTTGCACCATTTTCTTGAAAAATGAAGAAATGTCACGTTCGAGTTATTTCCCAATATCAGCTACCAATAGATACGCTAGACGCTAGAGACTAAAGATATTCAATTACCCGCCCGGTGTGCGGTGTAGAAAAAATTCAGAATTCCTTTTCATCTGGGGAGTGCAGAACCATTGAGTATATTGTATCGCGGTTGAAAAGACTCAGGTGTAAGCGCAAAATACTATCCTCATTCGCAAATAAAATAATATTGAGCGTATATCGTGTGTGTTCAATTAACTTTGTCCAGTTTTCATCATTTATTCGAAAAGGAAGAAAGAAAACAAACATCATGCAGAATGTTTGCTGGGCAAGATTGACCTAACAGCTAATTGTGTAGAATTAATCCGTAACTTATCAGTAGGAACGCAGATGGCATTACTTCCGGTAATTTTGACAGGACGTGACCCCCGATATGACGTCACAAAATTTCACATCCAAAGCGCTCAGATTGCGCGTGCGATCATCGAAGAAAAATTTAAAATCGAAAATGAATTTGAAATTCGTTCAATTATGTAACTACCACGCATATAAGATACTAAACTTTGATTTCCAGTAGAATTGTGAGATATGTGACTTCCGTGCCCCAGAAAATTAAGCTAAACACGCCGAAAATACGTACCAAAATGGGGCGAAAGTCAGAGTCACGAACAACAAAAAGAACCATATTTAGGCCCATGAAAATTCGCATCTACGAAAATGCTACAGAGTTAGATCTGGAGTACATAGGTTTGTCTGAAAAAATCGTTAATATGGCATGACTAATACGGCCATTAGCATGTTGGGGTTTTCGACCTGAAAGGTGTTTGCATGAGTGACAATGACACGCAAGCATGACGCAAGTGGATACGAACCTCGTGCAGAAAATGTTGTTGACGCTTTAGAAGAAACCGAGCTTTTATTTGTGTCTCTTGAAACTTTCAGAAGGAAAACAAAAATAGAGTGGGTAAGTTGTTGGTAATTATATTGGGAAATGGTTTATCGTTTACAGAAAGAATTGCACTCTAAAAGATAAGAAAAAAAAAAGTAATGATTGACTGAATGACGACTGCATGAATCCCCAAGCTTTCTAGTGAAACAAATCAATTAAGTCAATGCGGAATAAAGAACATGAATCCCATTCAACTGTGTGCATATTGATATTTTTCGTGAAGGAGAACGGTTAAAGGTGCCAGTCCTGCGATGGCATAACATGCAGTTAAGGGGAAAAGGGCCCCACGCAAAAATTCGCCTACTCCTTAAGACCCCATCCAAATGACGATGCAGGAAAATAATAAAGTGTAGTAATAAACAGTTATAACTCACGATATTTAATCTTTTCCTGGAGCTGGGAAGCGTACCGAGGGTTACAAAAATACGCACATGAGCTGGTCACTCGAACCCGTATCGCCTCATTACTTGAATCGCGCGCTTGCTAAACGGAGTAACCAGGTGGCCTAGGTAAGAAGCGATAGATCAACTCTATAGGTATAGAATTGATCTATCTGTCAAATATCAATTTTGACCAACGGTTTAAACTGCAGTTCTAACAAGGTACGGTCATTGCCCATCGATAAATCTATAGAAGATGAAATTACCAATAATTTTATCTCATCATGATAAATTGCGGTCATTAATTTTGATAGCTGCACATTCGACGGGGTACTTGAAAAATGTATAACATTGCCAAATTCTGCTGGAAGTTGACAGAATGATCATTGGCTAAATTTGCCTTATATCGGTGTGGAGGAAAGCCGATTGCAAACATGTATATTATAAACAAAATATACCTATCTAATAATTATTCAGGAGTCTGGGGAAAATTGGTCCTTCCCTGTGTTAATAATTAATCAATTTTAAAAATGCTAATGAAAACAGCGCGAAAAAATATCGTTCCTCGTACCCACGAGTGCCAGTTCGAACCCTTAAAAAAACCCCAAAATTTAAAAATTGACCATTTAACGGCTATATGCGTCGTTGGCGTTCCTACTGTTATGCTTAACTTCACTGTATTCAATTTATACGCGCATTCAGAAAAAAACTTCGGGTCAACGACCTATATCATAATGTTAAACTGTGTTAGTTATTGTGAAAGAGGACGGGTATTTTGGTACTCAAACCGAAATCGTGGAGGTGATACACCTGGCTTATAACAATGGCTCCGCATACCGGGCCCATTGTAAATTTTAGTTAATGTTTGCTGAAGTCTATAAGTCAATTGGTCACTGATATTATGAAAGAGAACTGATGTGACATTTTAGTCATTTTTAAGAAAATGTGCAAAGTTTATTTTGGGGCAACAGACAGTTATGTCAGTGAATAAGTTATCAATTAATTTTACACCGGGTGGTTTGTCTTCTCCCTTTGAATGGACTAAGGAATTTGTTATGCAGCAAGTTATTTGGTCTACGCCCCATAGTCTATGTCGCTTATCCACATTTCAATGGGAACAAAATTTGTATAAATGACTGGTGTGCAGGAATATGGTCCGCCGGTATCACAGTTCGGGAACAATGGTGAACAATAGGGCAATCGATTCAGTTGACTCTTCACGTAACATTAGTTTCACGCTTTATTCCGTTGTCGTCTATGGAGCCCGGACTGTGGTTCCTGCCGGACCATATCTCCTTTCACACCGGTGTAGAAGTAATCATTGTCCGGCGTACTCATAGTCCGGGAACAATGGTGAACAATAGGGCAATCGATTCAGTTGACTGTTCACGCAACATTAGTTTCAAGCGTTATTCCGTTATCGTCTATGGAGCCCCGGACAATGGCTCCCGCCGGACTATATCTGCTTTCACACCGGCTCTTAACCACCTTCTTGGGCTCTTTTTGGATGACCAATATGGCCGTCCGTGACTCATTTACGAAGGCCAGCTTTCCAATCCATTGTATAGAGATCAGTGTTCGAAACCCACTAATGTGCGGTTCAGCAATCTACGTACTTTTCAATGTACCGAGTAGCGCTTCTTTGTATGATGAAGAGTTTCCTAATTTTATTTATTTCTCAAGAATCCCAGGCTCATTTTATAAAAATTAGGCACAGATGTATGCCATTTTTGACCAATTTATATATTTTAAAGGAAAACGTTAAATTAAAGCTGTGTTTTTAATTTCAATGTTAAAAGTAAACGCGATAGTCTTTCATACAGGCCAGAACTTGACTAACCACCGATCATCTTTCAATTGGTGTGAAAGACTAAACATGGCTCGTGTCAAAACGATAGCGTAAATAATAAACATGGCGCCTTCGTTATAAATCGTCTACTGCTTCGAAAGTTAAGCATGAAAATGGTGTTTTCTTCGCAAGGAATACTCCAATGACCATGAAAACCATCTGGTACGTCATATTTAGGGATATTTCATTTTATATGTGCCGATAGATTCATACCAATATATCCCTTTAAGGCCTACTGCTTTTCCTGGTTGAAGTTTAGCAATACCGGTTTCCAGTTCGTTCATGTTGAAGGTGCGAGTGAAACCTTGGTCGCCACTATACCTCTTATGGTCTAGTTTGATCTTCTTGGGCATCTTTTTGCACTTGACATTTAAAAGTAGTTGGTGGGCAACTTGGTTGGGTATAACAATTGGCTGCTGTGGAGGTTCTGTTGGATCCCCTCGAAGCTTTCGGATGGTAGACCATGCTTTCTTGCTGTTATGGGTCATATCGGAGGATTCAATTAACGTGTGCCAGGTTTTGATCTTTTACTGGGAGATCCTCTCCGACACTTCCTACCCTTTAGCAGTTGTTTTAGCTGAGAAACGGTCAGCTTCAAACATTGTGGTACACTCTTGATATTCTTTAGCACATTCCTTGGAAAGACCTGAAATGCATTCTGTCCTACAGCCTCTGGGTATGAATCTCCAGGCAGTCTTGTCCACTAGTTGGACAAATTTGTCATAGTTATGGGGTTTTGGAGCAATTCTCTTCACGTTCTGATCCAGGTCATCAGTGAATCCTTGCCAGTCTGCTTTCCTTTAGTTAAAGCGCCGCTTAAAAGGCACTTTGGTTGGTCTTACGGCAGCGTTGGATACCAAATGGTTGATGTTGAGTTAGTGGGACAGGATACAGAACAGTCTTGCTACACAGGTTAGAGATGTTTTACTAACAATAGCTAGATCAGGGTTGTAACCTCTCTTGCAACGGACACTATAAAATGATGGCGGCAGCTTAGGGTCGTGAAGGAGACGTAGATGTTGACTGTCTAACCATTCTTCGACAGTTTGCCCGTCTTTGTTAGTTTCATTGTAGCCCCATTGGGTACTATGGCTGTTGAAGTCGCCAGCGCCAATGAAGAAATGAGGTTTGGTGGAATTCCGGAGATTGAATGGAGGGTGCTTGAAATCTACTGATGGAGGCTTGTAGACTGATGTAAGCATGACAGAGCTGAGCTCAATGGTGAGGATTTGTATGTTATTGTCAGCAGACATTGAGGTTGCTTCTATAACGGTACCTGTTTTCACATATATAGCACTTCCATACTGTCGGTGTAGTCTCTCGATTGTAATTAAGGGCCATTCCTGGTATAGTTGGACGATGGCTATCGGTTCCTCTGTGGGTTTCCTGCAGACATAGGACATCGCATTGGAGATTGTTACACATGTCAGCAATGATGTTACTTTTAGCATTGGAAACCGCTCTACATTCAATGAAGCTATAGTCAAGGCGGACCTTAGTCATTATATGGGAATACTTGAGAAATGATGTTATAGAAGAACAGTGTCTGGTGGTGTAGAGATTGGCTTCATTGGCGAGCAGTTACTGGCGGGGAGAGGACGGTTCTCTACTTCTCCCCCAAGGCGTCGGTGAAAATTGTGGTCAACCGGAGAGCAAGGCGAGCAGAAAAAAGTGAAAGCCCGCATTTGTAATGGGTCAAAAAATATAACACCGGGAGAATAATCCCAGATTATTGTATTTTATTCCATTGGTTTTAGAATAATGTAATAGTTTGACATTTTTTCTTGACATCTGAAGGTTTACACAAAGGCATCAAAGCAAAGAATGTCGTGGCGTACTTGTGTAGACTCATCTCTTTGGGCATATTACACAACAGTGATTTCGTGGACAGAGTAAAAAATGGGTACCCGTGTTTAAGTTGGCATAACTTCTCAATGCAAAGTTTAAAAATCAAGATTCAAAATTTCTCTAGTAGGTGAAATAATCTTGTTTCATATTATAATAGTCAATACATTCGGTGGATTTTTCATTGCTGCAGAAAAAAATAATCAAAATGAGTGTAAATCTTTATGACTCGTCCTGTAGGGTGTTTGTGCAGCTTACGTTTCAGTTTATCTGATTAAAACTTCTGATTTGCAAATCTGGTCTCATCCAGCTTGCCAATGTACATCTGGTTGCGTGAAGACAGTGTTACAACTTGTCCTGCTTTCAGAACAGTCTCATCTACATACTTGAGAACATGTCTGGAACGGGATTCACATGCATCTTTCAATTCTGACTGCTCAGCACTTAGGATGGTACTTTACCTCACAGGCATACAAGTTAGTCATGCCCTCTGATCGCCGACTCCACATAAAAAGCCATTCATGTTTGTTGTGCTCTGCTACTGGAAAATGTGCTGCCAACCTTCTTTCTCGAATGAAGAACGAGTACTCTCTGTTGTTCTGGACCTGGCCTTCATTATATTAAACCTTCCTATCTTTTGTAAAACAATTTATCAATCAATCAATCATTTATTTCCATCAAACATTATATACAATATACAAAAAGACCAATGTAAGGTGGTCAACCTGTTAAGGTTACTAGTGAACCATTGGAAGCAGGCATGGTGGTACCCTTGTTTGTGTTTGTCAGCAAGGTCATTTGGGATTCCTTGGCAGATATCTGCCATTCTGTGGTTAACGTAGCAGGTTCTGCCAATCGGCGATCCCGGACATTTTGCAGAAATGTGTGCCTTCTTTGATGCCAGAGTCATGGACAACGCATGATTCTTGCATTTGACACTTACTATATACATAATTGCCCACTATTTCCACATACGTGCACACATTTTCATGACACTTGCATTTGATATTCCTTCGGTAGTGCCCCACTAACTTTTTTCACTGTTAACATCTGAAATGTATTAAGGAATCCCAAAAGGCATCGACAAAGTTGATGTAGTTAAATACTGGGCGGATGCAGAGTGGCCCCTCACATGCCCAACTAAATTACGTACGTAAGTCTGCACACATAATAATAACTTAAAAATAACTTAAAATTTTTTTCAAAATTGGGAGCGATCTTTTAAAAAATGTGCTATGTTGCTTTAATTGACAATTTCAGTGATTTAAAATTTTGTTTGACCCCATTTAAGTAGATAAAGGTTTCACCTTGATAGAATATAGCCTCCATCTGTTTCACGCCGATATTTCAATCCGTTGTCAGTCAGTCAGGTCACGTCACGCCACCATGCGTTATTTTCTTGTACACGAGAAGACAATACATCGCTGTGACCTCAACAGCTGGTCGAAAACGCTCTGGAAAATGTCCTGATTTGAGGTCCAAAATACCTGAATTCATTATAAAATCATGTATTATTGTTGCGGAATGTCAACTACATATCTAAGTTGGTCGAATATGACGTGAAAGGGTGTTTGGGGGTTAAAAACAACGAATTAAAAGCGACTAATTTTAAGTTTTGAAAAAGCGTCCCAAATCATTAATTGAATTGTGTGCTACAAAAAAGTCTGTGTACGTGTTACTCTATCTCTTTTAAGAAAGCGAAGACCACGGAAAATGTATAAACTTACATTTACTAGCATCATGGAATTAAATTCTCATATGCTATAACGTGGGCCTGGTTTCCATCGATTTGAACTGCAAACGTGTGCAGGCTGTGTGCAGGCAATGTGGACAATGGCAAGGTCGTTTGCCTATTGTATTTGTGAAAGCCCATGTAAAATGATCCTGTCCAACAATTTTTAGTGTAAACAATAGTACTTGGGTGACCTGCCGACTAACTAATGTTGATGTAAGAGCTAAAAAACGATTTTGTGTTGTAATCCCCATACATGTAACGTATTGTATTACATTAATATTGCTCGACCAAATTGGGCCACATTTTCGCTAATAACGTCCAAATCAAACATTTTAGCCCAAACAATTTCACAGGGTAAATGAGAAAAATAATAGCTTTTTTCAAATACCATAATTTTGACTTCTTCCAATTAAATAGGGGACGAGGCTATTAGCGATCTGACAACGACCCTTTAAAAGTGGCTTTTTATCACAGCCGCCCCTTTTAGAGCAGCAGCCCTGAAGGTTTTGATCAAACAAACGAGATACCAATATCTAAACACGGGAAAATTCAGAGAAAAATGTAACTTTTGCAAATATGAATGTCTGCCGGAGACACGCTGCTGCGTGTGGCCCCAGGGGAGGGGTAAAGTTACTATGGGGTCAAATGTTTGAACTGCTCTAAATCTAATGTAATATAGCTCAAATTATTCCTTAGGTAACCAGGAGTAAAAAAGTCAATTGGGTCACATGCGTGTAATGCCTCCTTTCCAATATATTTGGGAAAATAAGCTCAAGGTCATTTGTTTATTCAAGAAAGGTCACCCTTTCCAATACCCAGATTATTTTGCAAATTTTATATTTTTCTCTGAACTTTCCCACATTCAGATATTGGTATCTCGTTTGTTTGATCAAAACCTTCCGGGCTGCCGGTCTATTCAATAATAATATAATAATAATAATAATCAAAAATTGTATTTTTAACGCGCGACATATCCGACCTATTCAACCGAAAACCTCTGACTCATCAGACGTATAACATCATTTTATGTGCAGTGTGTCTCCGGTGTTCATACATCCAACTTTAAAGCCATAATTTGCAGACAAATTTTGGTGGATCTTGTGGTGTAAGCCCTGAACGAAAGAAATCAGTCAGTACGGAACAAAGCCTATAAACCCCAACTCTATTCATGACTATACAATATTATATTGATTATTTTGTGCTGAAATTACATGAAGGAGTAACCATGCAAAATGTGATTTCATTGACAATATAAAATATGACACAGAGAACGTATATTTTATTATTTGATCAGTTTTCAGTAATAACATACACAATTCGCCTATTAACCAACAAGCACCGTCAGTGTAATGATCGATCCGTGTCACATGATTGTATTGGGGAAACCCAGCTACTGAAAATGCAATATGCATGGGTGATTATACTTCTTTTTATGCACCGACGGTGATATTATAAATAGGTTGCTAGCACGATATTATTTATATTATTTCATGTGAAAGAGTGTGTTTGTATGTGGCTATATGCCCGCGTGTGTGACAGTCTATTCTGTCGTCATGCCTTTTCGGGATAAAATGAAGTGAATGACAGAGCTAATAAATCATATAATAGCTTATTAAATTTGTTTTTTGCACAAAAGCACTTCAAGCTAACTACCGTGCCGTATACTCAAAGGAATGTCGTCTGTTTCGTTGAAATTATTGTAGACAAATGAATAGGAATTTTCAAACATGGGAAATGTTTTGCGGGGTCAACGATTTACAGCGGTAGAGCCCTGGAGCCTGCAACCTTCTCAATTCGGCTGTTGGTACAAGCGTGAAATAAATAACGGATTGCAAAATTTTGAAAACGAATGTGGTCGGGTCATTGATGAAGTAGTACAGGTTATGTATCGAAACATGCCATTGAATGTTAAGGAGGTTGTGAAGGTAAGGTGCAGTTTTAAACTTATGTCCTACACTAGCTACTATATTGCGGTGGCTGTATTTTTTACAGGAACCAAGGGAGGAAACTATAGCGGCGGCTGCACAGCCTGAAAAATGGCGGAGGCCTAATTGTTTTCTATACACACTGGCCAAAAGTATTGCAACATTCAGAAAAAGAAATTCATGATCACCAATTGATTTCAAATTATACCATGGATTTTTGACCACTCAATACGTATTTAAATTCCAAAGTCGTGTTTTTCATACAGATGTTATTCCCCAAAATCTAAGAGAGTGAAAAAATGTTTGATTTGATTGTCACGTTCCCTAAATATGGCGGATAAAAGGAACAGCAAACGATAACTTGTCGATTGCACTCCAGAAGGAATACAGACACAGACAAAAGATATGGCTTCAAAACAGCCACTTAATGGATTGTACGGGTTCATTAGGGTTTACTTAAAATTTCTATGGGAGAAAAGCATGATGGTTGTGTGGACCGGAAACGAGATAAAGCCAATGGAAGACAGTGGTCTTCGAAATATTTGAGAAATCCGAGATACCTGAAATGCAATTCTAATGATAACTCACGTGGTTTACGTAAATCATGTGTAAATTACGCGTTCACATTACATGACAACAGCACAATGTCAACGGTGCCATTTAAAAGTTGTTTTCAGGTTATCACGTGACCTCTTTCTTGCCATTAAATTTCCCGAGTCCAACGGTGGTGAACGTGCTCCAATCTTTTATTGACATTATCTCATTTCCGGTCCATACAACCACACCAATTTTCGCCCTAAACATTTAGAATAGACCCTGACAAACTCGTAAAGTTCATTTAGCGAATATTTGGCAGCCGTTTTTGACGTTCCTCTGCCTGTATTCCTTCTGGAGTACAATCGGCAAGTTATCATTAGCCAGCTTCTTTAACCCGCCATAAGAAGGGATAATGAAAATCAAATTAAACGTTTTTCGCACGACTTGATTCTGGGATAGATCATCTGTTTGAAAACCCCACTTTGACAATAATTACGTAATATGTAGTCAAGAACTCCTGATACAATTTTAAATCAATTTGTGAATATAAATTGTTTTTCCTGCATGTTGCAATACTTTTGGCCAGTGTGTGTGTATTTCTGTCAGTCATGTCAGTCAGACCCGGCTAACATGACTAATGCTCACAAAATCCGTATCCGTAAAAAAGAATTATTGTACTTCAAGCAAAACCCGTAGGTAGCACCCAACTTTTGAATCACCCTTTGAGTAAATGTATTGAAAATGTACTCATGGTTTGGAGAGTCATGAAAACTGTTGACCCTGTGTGTCAGAGGAGTCAATTCTGAGCACGTAAAAACTTGCAGACATCATCGATAAGAGTAGGGATTACCCCGGTGTAGAAGTAATTATAGTCCGGCGTACCTATAGTCCGGCTACAACGGTAAAAAATAGAGCACTCAATTTAGTTGACTCTTCACGCATCGTTAGTTTCACGCTTATTCCGTTATCGCACTCGGCCAGCGTGTATCTCAAGCCGGAAAGGCCATAATGGATGCTGCAACGTGTTGCCGAAATTTCACAACGCGTTGCGGTGTCGGCCAATTAAAATGACGAATTTCTGTGACGCATTTAAAAAAAATAGACCCACAACGCATTCCACAGTGTCTGGTAACGCGTTTTTGAATCTCACAACGCGTTGCAAACTTTCACAACGAATTGCGAGCATCACAACGCGTTGCAAACTTTCACAACGAGTTGTGAAGGTCGCAACGCGCTGTGAAATTTATTTTTTGAAATATGTCAAAAAAAAATCATCATTCTGATTGGCTGAAACAGCAACGCGTTGTAAACTTTCGGCAACGCGTTGTGAAATTGGCGCAACGCGTTGTGACTTTCAAACAACGCGTTGCGGCAATGCGTTAACACTTTTATGGCTTGTGGACCTTCGCAACGCGCCAGCATGGGAAGAAGATGTTGAGGCTTCGTCCTGCAGTGGACTGGCAACTGATGATGAATACCTGGGGTAAATGTATTATATCATGATTACAGTTGTTTCAGCCATGTGTTTTAAATTCAAATATTGATTGTCACTTACTACTATCATCAGGGATCTTTTAAATCCCGGAAATTTAGAGTGTACTCTGTTAGGGAACCAGTTAACTAACCTTGGTGGAATGTATGATATCATGATTACAGTGATTTGAGCCATGTGAATTTTTAACGATTCACTTGAAATGTACGGTCACCTTGACCAAGCCAAACCACCTCTAAATGCGGATTCAATCTCCTGAATAACTAGACCAACACAAATGTAAATGATATAAAAATTTTATAACAAAATCTTTAATTGATCGCGTGTTGACTTTGATTACAATGAAGCATCGATTAGGTATCAATAATCAATAGTTTATCTAATAAAATGTGTTAATTAATAATCTTAGGACTTTACGACCTGGGTGTGCGGACGCGGGCTGCAGCGAGATTACATTTAAGATGCCGAACTTGCGAAGAGTCCTGGCGAATATTTCAGCGTAAAACTTCAATTTCCAAAAGTGGGACGTGTCCACGGGACGATTGTCCTTAATGAAGAAAACCAGCTCCTTAAGACTCCAGAGTCGGAGGAGCGGACTAAATATAAAGTCCAAAAGTGCTGTAGCTTGTTATCATTGGATAACTCAGAGGCTACGAAATATAAAACCAAAGGACGGGCTTCACAGTCGGACGATACGTTGGATCTGAGATCACTATGACAATTGCCACTACGGAAAACAGGTTTCTGTCCCTGTCACTATCCAACTTTTAGCAACTGGCTGTCACTATACTGGAGTAATGATGTTATGATACTCTGCCTGCAACTTTTCTCTCAATTGCTTTATATAACCTCTTAAAACAATTTTTATAAGAAAAGATGGGTCCTGAAATTACGGACATGAATCCAGCTGAAACCATACCCTTAGGGGGGAGGAAAATAAACTTCAAAGGCCATAACAAAAAATCTGTAAAATCACAAATACACTCGGCAGCTCTATCTTGAAACCAGCTTTGTGGATCTAAATTGCATTTATTTAACCCCATACCTCTTGCTTGGTATGGGAACTCACCTTTTCATTAATCATTATTCTTTACCACATGTCCCTAACTCGGAACAAAGAATGGAAATAATAAATGGCCAGTATTTCCGATAAACCTATCAAAATGTCTCCGAAAGCAAATACAAAAAACGAAAATGGCAGTCAATAGGCCCACACCATAGAAAAAAATAATTCTAGGAAAGAATATGCTAACTGTAAACCCCGAAGGATTTACCCATATTTTCTAATGAAATATGATGACCGCATGCAGCTAGCAAGACGATCGCTTCTGGACTCTAGCAGGGTCCTTCATGAGTTGCACTGCTAAGGTTGGGATAGCATCCCTACCCAGGCTTATAATAAATTTATTAGAGAGAGACCCAACATTCGGGACTATACTTCGGTATGGACTACTGTCTCCCGGTTATGATGGAATAAAATTAAATAGTACAAACCCAAAATTCGTGTTTGTTCCTCATCGGCTTACTTGACTACGGACAGTTTAAAAGCCAGGGTGTGAAATCCTGTTGCCTAGAATCATATAAAGTCGATTAAACATTCAATCCCCACACCCCCCACACTAGGGGGGGAGGGCGTGAAGACTCATGAACTTGAGTTCATGAAGATTGGTGGCCCTGAGTAAAGAGCCGTTTGGTTTCATAGGTTAGTTAATTACTAACTCTTAATGGCCAAACAATACAATGCCGAAAGTATACAATATTGATGGCCTAAACTGAGTGCACGATTACTTGTACGTCAGGCCGCTGTCAAAACCACTTCCTTCCCCCTTCAACTCTTCCAACATTCGTAATGTCGGGCGTTCTAACTGGAGTGGGGTCGAGGTTTAACAGATCATCATTTTAACGTGTAGAAAGTCATTGAGCCCTTACTCTCATTTCTAAAGTGTGTAACACAAGCAAGTAGGCGATCCAGGACGTGAATCTGATCACCAGGTTTGATATCAGAAACCTGGTAACCTTGCCCTAACTAAAATATCACTCGGGTTCTTAGGTTCCTACTATACGCTATAATAGGAACATCTGGGAAGATACGCTTAAGCTCTGGATTGTCCGAAACAATCCCAGGTGTTTTTTTAGTAGTGCATTTGATATGTTACTAGCTATGTGCGGATAGTATTCAGACTTGAACACTAATGGTATATTGTCATCACTCGCTTTCTCTGTGATGACTTCCTGCCTATTTCAAAATCAACTTCCACTGCCGCCTTTCATATCTTGGCGACTGATCCCTTTCTAGAAGTGTGATCACAAAATAGATTTCTTTTCTCAAAAGACTCGATGTTATGTGAGTTTGCGGTGCATACCCTTATTAATTCGCCTTTAATAAAAACCCCTGAACACTGAGGGGCTATGGCATGAACCTTTCGAAGTAGCACAGGTTTCCGTAGGTTTTGTGAAACATCTCACATCTTAGGATGTCAATGGTCTAAAACTTCTCCTTTATATACTACTAAGTCTAGAAATTGAATTTCTTCTTTGATGCTGACATGCGTGAACGTTATCGAAGGGGTAGCGCTCGTTCAACCTGACAATGAATGACTCTAATTCAGCCATGGAACCTGACCACATATGAAGTGAATAGTCATATATATATGAAATGAGATCTATTCTCCTATCCATATTCGTTATTCTTTGGACTAACTTATTTACCACTAAGCCAACACAAACTCGGTGCTTTTCAGACCGATTGGACAGCCAGATACCGGCAGGTAGAAATTGACCGTTAAATTTCAAACAGCGTTACGGTTTAAAGCACAGTTTTAACAATTTAATAATATAAACCAAAATAGGCATCGGAGGATCGTAAGAGGAGGGGTTCACCTTCGTAAGGTTTCATCGCTATTTCATAGGCCTCCTCTTGCGGCACAGCTGTAAACATTACTGACAACATCGATGCTCGTGCGGGATCTCCGATTCTAAACAGAATAGCGGAATTTTTGGGAAATTTTACCTCCTTCCAGAGGTTAAAAAAAAATCGCCAAGATTTCGAAAGACACAGCTGATACTATCCGCAAGGTAGAATAGAAAGTTTTGATTCTTCCTGATGACATAACAAGTTAGCCTGCTTTTAACTGTTACACAAATGTAAAACGTTACACTGCCAATGTTACACATTTAATGTGCAAAAAAAAAAATCCACACAACAGTTTAACCTTCTCCTGAAATGACAGTCATTTATTAAATTTACGAATTAAAAAAGGCCATTTGTGCATAGGATTTAACAAGCGAGAAAATCCCGGACGGTAAGAAAGTACCACATGCCTAGTACGACACAGGAAATCACAGACACTTGATCTTGGTACCAATGGATAGCTATGGCCTCTCCTTTCCATTGTACAATTAGTCCTGCGACATGCCTAGAATTACGTGCCAGGATGACGTAATAGAGTTCACATGTCAACCAAACTTAAATTTCCTAGTACACAGTGTAGTAAGGGGAAAATTCGTTTTTTTTTTTTTCACCAAAATTTCGAGTCCAATTTCCACACGGTTCTTTGCTCAGAGTCCCGGGTGTTTTAGTGCTCAATTTTTGAGTCAGTAATATGGCGGAATACAATTTCTTATCCTATTCAGTATTTTGATACTTCTCTCAACTTATTACGTCATAGTAACATCATAATGGAAATGTTAGAACTTAATTTGATACCATTTGAATAAGCAACTTCTAAGCTATTCTTGTTGAACCAAATTTATGGGATCGGGTGTTACTAAGAAAACCATAAGTGGTTGGCAGCCGACCCCTTCGGGAGCTATGGCGGCTGAGTATGTATGTACCTGTTGACCCTAACATCCCTTGTATGTATCTTTGTTTTAAATTCTTCAAATATGTCATTGTGTCCCGTTTGATGTCCGGGGGGGATCATTAAATTATTATTATTAATCAAAAATGGCTCATATACCGCGTTTTTACCACATGTTTTGCGTGGGGCCTCTAATTTACTGTACTTTATAGAAAGTAAAAACAAACAAAAAGCAAGCCACTTTTGATTCGTTAAATAGAAAAGTCAACATTTAACCTCGGATGATTTTATTTACTATCACACTCTTAGGTCAATTCAATATTTGTATATTATACTTCTTTATGTGAAAATAGTGAAACTACCCCATGCTATATGTGACACATAATTTAAAACCAATCCGATGACAAAATCTACCAAAGGTATTTTAACAAACACCGATTAATATCCGTGTCTTGCATTCTGTTACAGGGTGGATCGCTTGGAAAAGGTACCATACTTAAAGGTCTCTCAGACTTTGACTGTGGGGTTTTTATATCAACCCACCAGCTCTGCCGTATCTGAAGGACGTTCGAAATATTTCCTCTCTATGTCCGAAACAGCAGGCAAATTGTCAATCAAACATATGGACCAAGACCATTCAAAACCACTCTAACTGTAAGTCCGCAAATCGAAGATAGGTACGTGCTGTCAGCTTGCACTTTTGTTTCTGAGTTTGGAGTTGAAAGTTGACATGGTACCGAGCGGCTGACAACTTGACAGAAGCAGGTAAAAGGGCCCTTTATTTCTGCTTACCACTCTGCCGACGTTTCTCTACACTACCGGGGTTGGGGGGGTTGGGGGATTACTAAAGAAATAATCTCATTCCCAACTACAATGCTACATTTTCTAATCCAATTATTTTATTAAGGATAATTGGGGGAGGGGGCACTGCTTTCTCTTGGAGGTGACCGTATTAAGGATGTTTTAACCTTGTTAAGACCCCCTATTTTCAGCATTACTGTCCCCAAAGACCATATTTTTTTCTGGAAATAATTATGAGATAATTTTTCACCCCAACACATTAGGTTTTGTGAAATGTTTACAAACTTTTTCAAAATGAACCACATTTTTAATTTACGCTCTTTAAGTACGAACCACCCATTTTGGAGTGGTTTACAAGAGTTTCACATTTAGAGGTAAGAGTTGAAGGAAACCCGATAGTTGTCCAGACAATAAAAGACCGTAAATAACACCCCTGTAAAACCCTGGCTACAATATTTTAGTAATTTATTTTGAAAACCAACAGAATTAGTAACCGGTGAGGTTTTTTGTAGTTAAAGGCATTAAAGTCAACTTTTCTAGGTTTGATCATGCTTCAATGATCTTAGGCAAACTTGGAGCTACTTGGAATGGGGGAAATCTGAGGTAGGGTTGCAGAATAGCCTTTGCTTTTAAAACCAGTGAACCGTATCAGACAAAAATCGCACAGGATATACGAAAATATATTGGTATTTAGAATCTGTTTTAAATTTTAATAATTCTCAGTAATTTTGACATAGCACCAAATGCAAGGATTGCATTTATTTTGGGACACTCTGTATGATGCCAGCTATCGATTAAGCGTGTAAGTTAGCTTTAGTTGATATTTGTCGTCGGGATGAAATCGTCGAGTTGTAGAAGGTTTTCACCGGCGTTATTGCCAGTGAACGCGCAGAAGCTATTTGCTACGGTATTGACGGTCAAAGGTGAAATTAGCCTCAATCACTGGAGTCAAAATTCAATTTTGAACAATAACGAATATGCACGTACACATACGTTGAAAATGCAAGTACGAGTCAATGCATTGGCGATTCCACGTCAACAGCCGTATTGATCACAGCGAAAGAACCGATAAAGGAATTGGTAACACGCATATCGAGACAGGGTGAAATAGGCTATTATTTCCCTCCGACGTTAGAGGAAAATAGGCGTCTATTTCCCCCCTGATCTCTCCTTCGCTCTCTTTCTGGCAAACAGCTGAACTATTTGTGATCATGTGACGCACTTTAACTAATCAATTAACATGAATATATTCATGAGGATATACATTATTTGTATTGAGTATGTTTGTGAGTATTCAAACAGAAATAGCCTAACAGGGCATGTCTGTCAACGTTCCCGGTGCTTGGCCCAGTAATGCGTGGTGCTCTGCTCGCTACGTTCTCCCCACTTAATAAAATTATACTACGAAATTCACACGCCCATATCAAAACCAAACAAAACTACTACAAAAAATAGCAAACGAGAAAACAAAACAACGAAAACAACAACAATACAAGAAAGCAACAACGAAAACAACAAAAAAGTGGAAACGTTTTTAACTTTTACGCTGCTCATAAGAAAGAAGGTGAATTATAGAATGATGGTCAATAAATTAAAACAAACAAAGATTAAAGGAAATAGGTTGATTTATTTGTAAAGGTACACTGTTGCTCATAAAGTTGGAATAAAATATGTTTACCACTTTTTATGGAATGATTCTTACAGTGTGAGTTACTTATGATATCTAGGGTGTATATCGCCACACTACTTGATTGATCAGTCTCTTCCGAACATATCACCATCAACTTTGTCCACAATTAACCATTTACAAAGTGTGTTCTTAGCCTTAAAGGAAAAGGGGCATTTGAACAGCAGATTTAAGGATTTGGTTACAATTTTTTCACATCAGTCTGCTTTACAGGTAACACATTTATAGGTGATTTCATGCACTGAAATGTTCATTGGTACTGTTTTAAATGTCAATCAGTCACTAATATCGAGTATGGCCACCACTGGAATGAATCAGCGCGTCAAGACGTCACGGCATACTGTCCACAAGGTTGTTTATTATGTCAATGGGCAGAGCTTCCCACTCATCGATCAGAACCTGAGCTAAATCCTGTAGAGTTTTAGGAAGATTGTCCCTGTCATTGATGTCTCGGCCTAAGGCATCTCAGGCATGCTCGATAGGGTTCTATCAGAGGAGCAAGCAGCTGCTCCACCCCCTCTGCCTCAAGAAATTGTCTCACTACAGCGGCCCTGTGCGGCGTGGCGTTGTCGTCTTGCCGCCGAAAATTGTTTGCATAAACCCTTCTTGCATATTGCAGGCAGTAGTTTCCCAGAATGTCCATGTGATCTTTAACCAAAAGATCCCATGTGATGCAGCATGTGTCATCTTTAAGCTCCAGCGCCTTCAGAACAGAGCTGCCCATATTAGTTTACAAGTTCCACGTAAACATCCTGCTTCACAATTATCGGACTCTCTACACTGGCTACTAATTGACAAACGCATCCAATTCAAGTTTCTCTTATATATTTACAAGACACTGAACGGTCTGGCACCTGTTTATCTTGAAGAATGTGTAAGCATGCATAAATCATCTCGGGAAGGACTTCGCTCATTTGAAACGCACTCTAAAAATATACCTGTTCTAATGTTTCTTGCTGTTATTGTATAGCTGTTGTTTATGTTTTGTTGTTGTTTTAATCTTTGCAAAGCGCAATGATCATGTCTGGGATTGCGCTATATCAAGCGTCTTTATATATACACGACGGCGTTCGTGTTTCCATCTGACACCACCAGTGACGTTTTTCCTCCATAATGAATACCGGTGTGAAAGCAGATATAGATGGAGGGGGCCTAAGTCCGGGGCTCCATAGACGGTAACGGAATAAAGCGTGAAACTAATGTTGCGTAAAGAGTCAACTGAATCGATTACCCTATTGTTCACCATTGTTCCCGGACTATGAGTACGCCGGACAATGGTTACTTGTACACCTGCCCATACCATCACTGAGCTGCCACCACCTTGAGTCGACTTATGAATATATCTGCAGTCATCTCGCAGGTTCTCACCGCGTAATCGACGAACCCTTTGTCTTCCATCTTGATGGCCAATGATGTAGCGGCTCTCTTCCATAAAGAAAAGACAACATTTCGCCAGTGTCCGAGCTGTAATCTTCTGTGTTGAAGGATTAGACGTGGCCCTTTGGTCATTCGTCTTGTTCGGTAACCATGTTGAAGCAATCTCCGATTTACAGTTTTGCGGGAAACGTTGATTTCAGTGTCTTCTCCACAAACGACGTAGACGACTCGTTGGCATTTTCCGGACTCAACGGCAAGATTAATCAGTCGGCGATCATCTCGTCTGGTAGTCAATCGTGCTTGTCCTGGAGATTTTCGTGGCCTCAAATGACCCACCTCTCGATGATGACTGAGGATTTTACAGACCGTACTCTGTGATATCCCGAGGAAATCAGCGAGTTTGGCTTGTTTGTACCCTTCAGGTTGGAGTGCAAGCACTCTTCAGCATATTGAGAAAGCCGTTGGACGAGGCATAGCCTAGTGAACCCCTGTGTCAGTTTTTGTTGTAAAGGTAACAACCAAATCTGAAAAACGTGTGTTTGTTGCATACAGGCTTGGAGCAGGGAAAAGGACCAAACAACAGAGGTCTGGCCTTTCATATAGCTCCCAACAAAAGGCATCGTTACGTAATTAAAATTACGCATGGCTTCACTTCACCTGGGTAGTGGGGACTCATTATGTTACCATTCACCTACTCTAATATGATTACTGAGGCGTTCTAATACGTTTTAAGATTGGGTCTAAAAAAAGATTCCAACTTTATGAGCAAACAATGTAGTTAAAAAGCATTTCAAATAAAACATAGTCATATCCTATTTCCTGCGAACTTCTGGGGAATACATTTGCCGTATTCGGGCTCCGTTTGTTCATACATATTTTCTCCGTTTTTCACTCATTTCAGAGCAACACAATTGTATGAATCTATATATGTTACCGCCTCTCGGCGTATTGAGATGCCGTTGGACGAGGCATAGCCTAGGGAACCCCTGGTGGTCAGTTTTTGTTGTAAAGGTTACCAAATCTGAAAACCTTGTGTTTTTTTTGTTGTCATCAGCCGGCTTGGAGCATTGGAGGTAAGGAGGAGAAGGAGAAAGCTCTTCCCAAAGCCTTTGAACCGATGATCATCGCCCTCCCTCGTAAAACAGGTCGTAAAACTATTGATTGAACAATACAACACGAGACCGATATTTAGTCTGATAGCATGGTGCATCACATTGCCTCGTGTACAAGTTAAGCAGATAGCGGACATATATTGTAGATTGTGCATTTCTTTATAAAAGCATGAACTTTGGCATAATGTTTACAATTAAATACTGAGTATTGATATTTTGACATGGAACCCCACGTCACCGTCAATCATCTTCAAGGTAAACAAGTTCATTTCGGATCATTTGTGTCATTTATTAGAAGCGAGATAGCATGTCCTAAGATGAACATACATTGATTCTTTTTACTCTTACTTTTCGGCTTTAAAACTTGAATGTTTTTTAGCGCCGTATTTCTTAAAGTATATTTGGAGACAAAATCTAAGTTGAAATTGGGAAGAAAATGCCGTATCTTAACAATGATACCAACTTCACAATGTCCGAAGTTGCCCGTTTTTTCAATTTTGTCCTCCCCCGGAGTTGGCCACATTTTGGTGAAAATAATGAGACCCTTGGCGAGATCCGATTTTCACTTCAGAAAATACATGTTTAAGAAAAGAAAGCACACGATCCGTGTACAAAGTATTGTTAAAAAATTGACGTCCCAGCACCCGCCATATTTACAAAGCATTGTAATGTACATCGATGCAATGTTTATGCACATGCATTCCCAATTACATTGGATCTCCGTCTTTACGGTTGTGATTCAATGTAGGCCTAACAATCTATTTCATAGTATTCATGTTTTTAGGAAATATACCGATGAATAAATTCAGTTATCATGGAGCATATCAACAAGTAGCCTACGGCTAGGCTGGCCCTAATCAATTTATTTTTGCCCTTTTGGTTTTCAACAACACACCTTGGTGGGTAGGGGGCTGGGGGCGGGTCAACATTTCACAGAAAATACTGCGGGAGGGAAAAGGGGTTCGTATATTAACTTACTTGAGCAATATTTTTTGGGGGAAGCGAAGCACCCAATAAAAACCATCATTTAAGATGAACAAGTTGCAAGCACCAGAACTGTTTTTTTGGGGATCGAGGGGCAAATTTTAACCTTAGGGGGCAGGTGAATTCCATAAAGTTCATGCAAAAAAAATCGCACATCACGGTCGTAGAATTGTGAATCAAGATTAAGGATTTTCACAACACTTTTTTTGGAGGGGGGTCCCACCACATGCCTTACTGCCTTTCACCTAGCACCACCACTGTTTCTGAAAATAAAAATGTTTCTAAAGTAGTCGTTTGGCTTTATATTTGATTAAACGTTGCACAAACAAAAATCCTTTTTATCATCCATATTTTGGGACAAATCTACCTAATTTACAGGGACCAACCTCTACACAAATTCCTACCTCTATGATTGGGAGCCCAGCGAAAGACAACTGAAACTTCACTTGATACTCGAGGAATTATTTAAAGGTGGAGTCCCCGATGGTCAGTCTCTTGCTCTGTCCTGTTGCCATTACAATTTTACTACATTTGAAAAACCGCTATACAATGTTTTTGTTTTCTCCTGATGTGGGTGAACTTTTTTAAGCATTTAAAAGATTTTGCAGTCAAAATGAACAATTTTAATAATTGGTTAAGAAATATAACTGATTCAATGTGCCGTAAGATCTGTTTCAGATTTGGTTCTATACTTTCTCTGCAGTTATGGCTTGACAAATCCCTTCCAAACTCAACTATGATTTCTTTTAAAATGTGCAGTGTTCAAAGTATAAATTATAACCGTGTTCCATTTTGTGGCTTTTTGTGGGATTAAAATGTATATGACTTGTAACATTTTTTCAAACAAATTCACCTAACTGTATCCCCAGTGAGCTATGTCTCTGTATCTCTTCAATGAAATGTTCATGGTTATGTTAATGTACTTAAGCTAAGAGATAAGAGGACATTTCCTGCAAAATATGCCCCCTCCATGTTTTTGACCCTCTTCTACCTGAGCCATTTTTTGTACAAAATTGCCGAAGGGGGGGGGGGGGGGTGGTACCACCCCCCCCTGTGATTTTTCGTTACTGAACACTAGATTCCTGTAAAGTTGGGACCAAAGGCTAGCTTAGAGTTTTTCTTTCCATTTGTAAGCCAAAATAAGTACTAACATGCCCATTATGACGTCACCATTACGTCATTTTTTGCGGAAAGTACGAAATAACTGAATATATGGTGGAAAATTGATATTCGCAAGATTGTAAGCGACTCAAAACCCCTATTATAGCTCTAAAATGATTCATATATAAAACTCGTCATTTCCCTCAAGTAGAGTCAAAAACCGCATGAAAATCTGATTCTTCTCCTAACCTTTGGCGAAAAATTGAATTTTTCACTGTGTGGGTCTATGGAAATGGGGCAGTTTTGCTGACGTTCAAACTTTATGACGTCATTGTGACTAATGCTAGGCATGTTTGTACTCCTTTTGGTATCAATGGAATAGGAGTACCCATAGCTTCTAATTGTACCAAAATCAAGTGTCTGTGATGTTCCTGTGTTGTTTAGGCATGTTGGTACTTCTCTTTCGGGCGTGGGGGGGTGGGTACCACTCCCCCCCCCTAGTCGTATCATTTGGAATCACGCTGTATCTTACCTATACCACCGGTGGATGTTTGTTTTTTTTGTGGATTAAAAGGAGCGGAAACATGACCAATTGACATTCATGAAATTAATATTGGGCACCCAAAAAAGGGGGTTTTTATCAAGCCGGGGAAAAAACCTGAAGGGGGGGGGGTGGTACCACCCCCCTCGTTAGACGAGGGTTTAAACAATTTTACCAATATATGAAATCAACCCTGGAGGGCATAACCGTAAAAGCCATCTTCATGTAATAATATTCTGTTTGTATTTTCTGGTCGTGTAGGACAGATCTCCAGTAATGCTTGTTTATGGGGGCGAACAGGACAGCAGGGGAGTTCCAAAACTTAGTGTTGTTGGTTTCTCTTTTTCTTTGTTAATAAACCTACGACATGTCCTCGTTGATATTCTACAACAAAGTCAAATTATAACAAATTTTATCCGTCATAAAATCTCGTGTCCCTTTAAATTAAGAAGACCGTCTTTCTTTGATTAAGTCGAAATGTATGTCAACAAATCGTCCATGAGAATGTTTTAGGATGTGGTTAGAGTTTACGGACCAACCTTTTCTGATTTTTTCATGTATTTTGGACCTCATTGACCTTTTTGTACCTCTAGGTGAACATGACTTGACCCTGTGCAGGTGGTTCCAGATTCCAATTGTTTTCCAATTTAATTCTCTACCTCTCTCTGCCAAATTTGATGCTTTCATAAACAAAATGCACAATTTTTAATAACCATTATCTGCTTTACTAACATTACAATTCTGTAGTAAATATATCACCAACTTCGGGACCAACTTGAGAAAAACCCGGGGGGCAACTCCGGGCACTGACTGTCAAGGTTGGTGTCATCATTGTTTAGATACGGCATTTTTCTTCCCAATTCAAGTTAGAATTCTGTCCCTCCAAATATCATACTTTAAGAAATACGGCGTTTTCAAACATCCAAGTTTTTCAAAAAAAAAACTAAATCCATGTAACTCATCTTTAGGAACATGCTATCATCCGATTTTCTGATTGAAATATTCAGAATTTCGGCTGTAATTGACTCAATCTCTTTTGTTTTCTTCTCCACATGTAAACAAACCACTGCGCATCGTGGATATATCTTTATGCGCACAGGTCATATCTTTTTCAACCTAAGCGTGCCCAGCTTCTTTCGGCGATAATCATGGAACATGAAAGAGTACTCCCTGGACGAGAAGCGGCCTTTGTGGTCCTAATGCTTTACAATGAGTTTGCCAGTGATATAATTGGGATGAATCGTCGTTGCGTAATGCAATTAGGGAATAGCTTTCTCCTTCTCTCCTACCTCCATGCTTGGAGTAGGGAAAAGGTACAAACAACAGAACGTCTGGCCTTTTATAATAGCTCCACAAAAGGCATCGTTGCGTATAAAAATTATGCTGTTTCCTTCACCTTGGTAGTATTGGGGGGACTCATAGAGGTCTTTTCATTTCACTCTCATGCATAACCTATAAACAAAAGGTGTTAGTTTCCCTTAGTATTCGTCATTCAGACCAATTTATACCCTACTCAAAGTACTGGGTGCTATTGGAATAGCATAGTCATCTATTTCACATGCGAATATCGGGGAAAACATTTCCGATTCCGATTTCGGGCCTACTTCATAAATATTTTCCCTTTGATAACACTTATTTTCAGGATCAACACATTGTATGAATCTATGTTACAGCGGAAAAGCCAAAATGACAAGAATTTCTATTCGCGTCATTGGTTAAATTTGCAATTGTACTTCATTAAGGAAAAACCGGGCGTGGTTAAAGAGCTTGATTCCGTCTGGTTAAGATACTGGAAAAGCGCATGTAAGACAGTTCTGGTATAAGCGTCGTGTACTCTCCGACTTCCTTACCCAATGGAGCTAATAACCGTGTACGCTTGGGAGAGAGCTGACGACCATACAGTTTTGAGACCGCTTGAAATGATTTAAAGATGTTCTTATTCATCGCCTAAGAGCTTCTCCTAATTTTCGCTACTTCTGGACGATCAACTATGATAGTTCAATGGCGGAGAGGGCCTTAACGTCTGGACAAACGGAAGTAGGGGGGGGCGAGGTTCGTGTGGGTTAGCCTATATTGGGTATTTCGAGATGAATTAGGACTACTAAAGAAAAATGGACTTGTTGTTGATTCTTTTCTAAGCGTTGGGATTTGTTCCTAACAAGGCAGGCTGTGTGACTTGTAATATACCACAGTATACCACAATTTATACACGCTTCCATATGGAAACTCTCCCATAGACCACAAATATCACAATATTGAATGTGAGTCCTGGTGGAACTATACAATAGTTACCTCAGAAAGGCACAATGTGGATATCGTGGTATAAACGTTGTGTTTCCCGCTTAATAGTAGGCTACTTAGCCATATGCCTAAAAACTGACCGAGGCAAAGTTGGTAAAGAAGAAATTGAGTTGCGGTTGGTTAAAAAGAATTTGCACCCAAATCAATAGGTAGATGCCACCGTTTCGTTTTCGGCTAATGATCATGATTTCTTGAAATGTTATATGGTTTTATCAAAATTGTCACCAATTCACTTTTGCCAAAACAAATAGCAATTTTTAACAGAAAGGCTCCAGATGACCAAACTAATATCTCATAATTTTCCATTGCAATATATTTTGAGCATTAAAGTTAAACTACTCTGAAGGAGTACGGTTCTATATATCTAGAAACAGATACCAGCTGGGGCAAAATCTTAGCCCTAGTCTATACAAAGGGGGGGGGGGGGGTTGGTTACTACCCCCGCCCTAGTGAAACTTCGCTCCGGTTGCGTAAAATGCTAAACACTTTCGTAAAAAAGCAATACTAACTCGTCCAGATATTTATGTTCTCTCAATTTGCGCGTCTAAGTCACGACCTACGCAAGCCAATTCAACGCCTCAGCCATAGCAACAAGTTGAACACCAAATCAGCTAATTTTAGATCAACCAATCACGATCGCGTGTAACGATCCAAAACAGGCGCGTATGTGATTGCGTACACGCGTATTTTAGCAAACGGCAAAACCCCGCGGAAAGGAGAAAATAATTTCCTGGAACAGTTATAGGTAATCGTTCTCTCATCCTGTCCGGTCATTTTAGCGAAAACAAAAATGTGAAAGGTAGAACCTTTGTTGTTCCCCGGGGTTAGGGATGCCTTCAAAGTCGAAGGGGTGGGGGGGGGGGGGTGGTTGCCAACCAGGTATTTTAGTGGCATTTTGAAAATATTATGCCACAGTAGGCTCTAAAAATCTAGGTTTATGTAAAACTAGCCAAATGCCATCATTGTGTTCAGCTGAAAACCGCATGAAATCCCAATATTCCTGCGATTTTAGCGCCAAAATGGATTTCGGCTATGTTCGTGGGACAAATGCAATTTTGCGATCGCGGACTTGATGACTCATTGGGACGCCAGACTAGGTATGTTGGTACGTATTTTGAGTATCAATGGAAAGAGAGGACCCATAGCTATAATTGTATCAAATCTAAGCATCGGGTGCTTTATAACAAAATATTCGAGGGGTGGTAACCACCCCCCCCCCTTGGTAAAAGTGTACAAAAAAAGGCTTGGTAGACGAGGGTTAATCCTTGTCTCCTAAGCTATTTTTTATAACAACCCATCCCGAGGGGTTACCAACCCCCTAGATATTGATTATAAACGTTAAGATTAGTTTTTATCATTGGCTGATTAGTGAATAACATACCAATTTTTTCCTAAATCCAAATTTCATTCTTTATTGAAATGAGTCATCATGAACAGCATGGTATTATTTATAAAACAAAAATATATGCGCAATCGATAGACCAGATATTGCCCTTCACTTCATACAATAACGAATCATTTGAACGAGTTTAATGGGGGAAGGGGAATGAGAGGGTGCGCAAATTATAAAATAATGGAGCGAAATTAGTACAGGGGGAAGGGTAAAATGGGGGACAACAATCACCATCAAATTTTAGTAGAGAGACCATATCCAATACTCAACTGTCGGGCGTTTTCCGGTTCGGCCCGGTTCCAGGCTGTTCATTTAATCCGCTCAACCTTCTGAATCCTTGTAATCCGATTATTAAAGCAATTTATTAAACACTTTTTTTGAAGAGCGCCCAAATTTTCAAAATTTGATATTTTGCCACAGTTTACGTTGTAATTGTCTAGAAAACTATATCTGCCGAATGCTTAAAAAAGCGTATTATCACCAAACTAAGCCAGATTTTTGTAATTAAAAATTGGGATCCCAGATTGGAATTAACGGCAGAGCTGGAAATGCTACGTTTATGTCCGTCAATGATGAAATAGTGCAACCTAGAGAAAATAACCTCAAACTTGACGTGCCTGAACTATTTAAAAACACTAAGGATGAGAGTAGAACGTACATGGCGCTATTCCGGCTCTATTTCACATTGGAAGGCCGGTTCCAGCGACCCGTTGAATTATTATCGGGGATCCCCGATAATAAATTATGCTAGTAGAATTCATTCGTTTGTGACACATGACATTTTCGAGCTAACCATTAACAGGTTATAGTTTACTATCCAGTTACCAAGACAACCGTTGTAAAAATCTCAAAATTTTTGAAAAATTGGGGGCGCTCTTCAAAAACAATGTGATAATATTGCCTTTAAGTAATTCAGCAAACACAATTAATTAATTGAAATGCGCGGAACCGGGAAGAAACGGAAAACGCCCGCCAGTCGAGTAGAGTATTGGATTCGACCCTTACAGCAAATGGCGTGATTGTCTCATGAATCATTATAGGATTAAATGGGAAATGGTTTGTCTAAGTTATAACCTTAATTTGCACGGATACGCCTTATAAATCTACAAGTTCAACCAAATCTTAGAAAAGTGAAAACTCAAGTATATCCACCAAAATGTATAACGTGTTTATTGATATGGAAGTGGATGTATTGCAAACGAAAGTAAGAGGTAGAAAAATGTTACCATAAACAGAAGAAACCTAGCGATAAGTAGATTTCAGGTTCATACACCCCCCGTACAAACATAAATCTTTATAATAATAATTATGTATTATATAAAGGCCCCCACTGATATTGGACCCTGCTACCCAAAACCACAACGTGTGTGCTCGTTTTCCGCGACAACACCGACGACGTAGGCGAGCCAGTCGCTCAGGAGGAAACTTACAGTCAACCTACTACAAGGAGGTCCACGAGGGCCGGCCAGTTGGGCCCCAACTCACAAGTAAACCCCCCGAAACTTCCCGCCCATTGGACACCACTCAAACGACGGCACCATAATCACACGCATCGTCATACTAATATTTAGGTTCCATTCGAGGTATTTTATAAAGGACTAACTGGATTATTGAAATAATAAAGCCTATGATGCTTTGAAATCAAGACAGCGTTGTCTATATACGTTAAGCTTTCGTAAAGACGGTTTGAAGAAGATTACGAATTCTACAGAGCCACATGTAATTACGTTTGGAACATTTCAAAATATTTCACGCCACGTCTTAATTAGTGTATCCTTTAACATTAAAGGGGAACAAAACCCATTAATATTCGATCAGCATAATTATAGGGTATGTGACCTCAAACCTATTCCCTGTAAAATAAAAGAAGTAATCAGTTTTCATGGGCGAATCCTTTGAATTTTGATTGACGTAGAGTGCCCAAGAGTGCGGTGTGAAACAGTCATACAGGAGTCCTACATCGAATACATGTAAACCCCCCCCAATAAACCATTGTGATGCGCGATTTGCGGCTCTGTTCAAAACAGTCAATGTGTATTAATAGGCATACATTCAGATGTTAGAGAATGTCATGCTTTTAATCAAAAATCAATTGGCTAACAGTCGGGTTAAGTTCTTTGATACCAGATGCGCATATAGTTCTACACTGTGTATTATAGCAAAAACATGACTGAAAACATTTTCTGCCATTCAATTGGACCATTCACTTTTCACGGGAAGAAGAAAGATTTTATCCATTTGATTCACTTTATAATCCGATAAAGATATCCGGTCCACACACGCCAATCCACAATAACATCCTATTAGTGCGTGTTCACATGTCGGACGCAAGGGGAGCGTAACTTGGTTGGAGTAGTGGGTGGCGTTAAGTCCTACCTGATGTGGACCTTTTCCTCCCTCTTTTTCGAATATTTCCATACCGCATATACAGTTGGATGATTTGTAAGAAATTCAGTTTTTATTTTAAACTGTGAACCAACGTAATGGACCCTTAATGTATGCAGAAATAACCTTCACATTATATTCTTCGTTCAGGAGAAAGAAACTGAACGACCGCTATAAATATCATTTTAGGAAAGAAGTTTAGACGGCGAGCGCCTCTCAGCTACACGCTAATTGCTAACAGACTATCTAAGCACGATCGACTCAGAAGTAAGGATCGGGTATTGATAAAAATTCTGCACACCAATTCACAAAATTCAATGTGGATGGGGTATGGATTTGTTCAACCAGCATATGCCAAAACCGAGTTGGCCGCACAAGTCTTTGCTTGTAACACTTAAGTGCCCAAGGGGGGGGGGGGGGGTTCCATAGTCACCAACATTTGATTTTTTTGCGGTTTTCCGGTTACGCAATCAAATTTTTAAAGGAGTTTTTGTAATGTTGAGTTATGATACGATTACTCCTGATACAAAAAAATTTTAAATCCGCCACGGCTTCATTCGAATAATTAGGTTGGGCCCTAGGAATGGAAACCCCCCCTGGGGCATAACGGAAGTAAAAAAAATCAAGATATTTTACTAATAAAAAATTTAAAGTAATTAAATCTGGGATTTATTTGCTAGATATATACCTTAGGACGGTAATTAATTAATAATAATAATAATTAAAATCAAATAAACTTTTATATGCTGATAGCATCAATTTACTTTTGTATGCCGTGTTCTTAACTGTGTAAGCCTATGGAAAAATAAGGCGATTTGAAAGGTAGTTCTGAGGAAAATACAAGATGGTATTAATTGGCTATATTTGCAATTGATTATTTAATTGGTTATTCTAGAGTAGATTATAAGAATGTATTTTGGTTCAAAACCTTATTGGGACTTGAGTGAGGAGGAAGATGTGGACCCACTCTGTTCGAAGAGTGACAAATTTCAATTGGCCCATAGGTTAATAGGTCAAAGGTCGAATTTATTTTTATTGTGGGTATTGTGGGCTTACGTGACCCCATTTATGTGTTAGTGTCATGATTCAAACTCCCAACGGGAAAGTGGTTATCTGGGTTGGAGGCAATAGGGACCCACCCCCCTTGGGCAATAACGGATTTTTTTTTAAGCTGGAGGATTAAGTGTTAATGAGTTGGATTCTCGTAGCTATTGATTATTGAAGAAGTTACGTATTTACGCCCCCCCAAAAAACACTACTCCTGGCAGTGGCGTCCGTAACCAGAGGGGGGCGGGAGGGGGGCAGATGCCCCCCCCCGACAACCTAAAATGGGGAAGAAGAAGCTAAAAAATGGGGGCGAGAAGAAGGGGAAAAAATGGGACAACGTCTTGAGTCTTGCCCCCCCATCCCCCCCCAACCCCGAGGCTCAGCGTCTGGTATACGCGCCTGCTCCTTGCTAGACAGGTGTAGCTGGGAGTGTTGAGCCAACAGGCGTTCAAAGAAATCAATGTGTTCATGGGATTGTATTGTAAAACAAGCATGTGCCAAAATAGCGTTTTGCGCAAATCTTATATTGATGAGTTGTATTCTTGTAGCTCTGATATTCAGGTATTGTACGCCACATTTACCCTAGCAAGACCAGAAGTTGCGGGAGCTGTTGAGAGGACAGGCACCAGGCGTAAGTTTGACGTACTCGCCAACAGACCAAAACCATTTTCCTAAAAAAGATATTTTGCCAAGGGGAAGATGGGCCTTGCCTGACAAATTAAAATTCGTCATGTGATGACCACACCGGATCACATATCAGAGCGATATTGTTTCTTAACAGAAGAGAAATACCCATTAATGTTCCTTATTCAAAGTAATATTCTCTTTGTAATTCCTTGTTTTTCCAGTTGGATGTATGTAACAGTAAAAGTATTTCTTGAAGGTGTGTGTTGAATTCAAATATTTTATCGATATTTGTAGAAATTACCACCTCTATGATGTTCTATTCAAGTTATTTCCTTGCAATTCGGTTTGAACTTGCCCATCCCACTCCCCCGAAGATGACCCACTATTGATCGACCAATGAACAGTTCCTGTAGGTGTGATCTTGGACGCTGCATTTTACTTGGAATTGCTCAAATATGGAGGGCATATATGCCAAAATGCCAAAGCTACTTTCTTTGAGATTCGAGAAAAATAAGTCAATAAATGAACATATTGTATAGTTTAAGTATAAATGTGTTTGGAGATATTTTTTCTGCCATACACAACTGTCTGGTGGTTATCTTATAATTTTGTTGGTATTTTATTTGTTGAAATATGTATCGTTGTGGTTTGAAAAATAAAAGGACAGCCCATCTGGGGTTTTGGCATTAAGACCAAAAAAAAAATAAGTCAATAAAACTTTATAAACAAATAAAATTAGTTCTTACCTGTCCTAAAAGTTTAACATAGTAACGGTTGTGACTTGGTTCTCATTGTTATAATTACCCTACCAAATTTTTATTTAAAGTATTAATTTTCTACATTTATTTGAGAAAAAGCATTTCTCACGGGGAAAAGTTAACTTGTTTATGATTAAAAAAAGAGAGCAGGGGATTCCCCTATTGTTGTTTGTGCAAGTGCACCTGTTCGATTGCACAATTAGAGGAAGTGGGAATTCCCCAAGATGTAAACTTAGTTCAACTGTTTTTTTAAAGATCAAAACAATAATTGATCTGGGGAATATACCATGAGGTTATAAATGTGAAATGATGCAAGTCAGGTGATGTAATTTGGGGGAAATCTGATTTGACAGTGCGAGGTTATGTTTATGCATAGTTATGGTGTAATACCTATTTTTAGGTGTTAGGAAATACTAGTTATGAAATATTGTGTATATATTAAGGAGAACATGGCCAGAAGATCTGCCAGCAGTTTTAATCAGGAGCTATATGAGTATGGTTATAGCTAGTTTTAATCTAGTAGATTTGTGTTATACATAGTGCCAGGATTTTATGACCACCGGAGCTTAAAAGCTAATTCAACTGTTTGCTGTCGTCTTTTAAGCCAAAAGAGCTTTAGTTTGGAATCAAAAAGGGATTCCAGTTTGTGGTCCTATATGAGGACACTAGCGACAGACTGATGGTGGTAGAATACCTGGATTGTATTGCAGAATATTAGTGTCGTCGAGGGAAAACCCGTCGTCTTGAACTGATGGACAAAATTACCTTCAAGACTCAGAAGATTCGCATGGAATATACCTTGGATTTTTATGTGAACTTACGCGCTGTCATTTTGGAGTCTTCGCTGTGAGGACATATCATCGTTGGACTGCAACGCTTTCAACACAGGACACTAGTTAACTCTAAGTAATATAATCTTAAAGGGGCATTTCGTGATCCACAGCCTCGTCCCCCCGACTTACCTCAAAACAATTGAGATTTTCATGTCATCTGAACCGTTAACATTAGTAATTCATGTGTGCCAAATCTTACGTGCAAATTCGGTCGTGTCTGTAAGAAATTCTCAATTTTGTATTTCTGTCCGTAAACAGACAGAAATTATAGCACAGTGGCCTATGGGACCGTGGGAAACGTACATTTGCTCATAACACAAAAACCGCAAAATCGGGATCAGCTAAAAAGTTATGAATAAGCTTTTCTCAAGGATATCTAGTGAACAATGAATAAAACAGAAGGTGCTGGAATCACGAAATGCACCTTTAAATATTGTGTGTAATTTTATGTAATTTTGTTTTTGGACATACCAAATTCTTGAACCAAAACCAATTACAAATCATTAAATCTGTTATATTATAAAATTCAGATCATTTGTGCACAAGGCTCATTTATTTGTCTTTGAAAGGTATTTCTGACCTTTGACATCCACGAGACGTCATAACACTCATCCATATGCAATTTCCACAATAATTCCGAACTATTTCAGTTGTCATCGTTGCCTTCAGCAACAAAAAGGACTTTCAGAAAAGACACTCCGTAGCTCTGAACCCCGGGCTCTGAACAAAAGTCATATGATTCTCTGAATTCCTTCCCCTTACAATTGATATAGACCAGTCTTATTTTTTCAAAATTTGAAATCTTTAATTTTAAGTAGGTTAGTCATTTTCGTAAAAGATAAATCATCAAATCATACTTTGTTAAATACACTCTCGTGGTATTTAAGAAAAGTGAGTTAGTATATTCCTCCGATTTATGGATATTATTGTGTTATATATATATTTATTTTTGAAGTGGGTTTAGATGTATAATTTGTTGAATGTGGACAAGATAGTTCTTAAAGGAAAGAGGTGACTATTTCTATTTTCGTGCGAAAATAGTCTATTCTTCTTTTTGGAGTAAGTGACATCAACGCGTTCAGATATGTTTTGCGTGTGCATTCTCGCACTCGTACACGCGCGTGCCTATGCCAGCGCTTTTAATCGACGCCTGCGATTTAATGCCGCGACCACTACATGATACACTGACGTCACTGACTCCAGGAAGGTAAAAGCACTATAGTAACGAAATTTCTACCGTCACAGAAGTATCGTACAATTTATAGGTTAAAATTGTAATAGTCCAGGTTAAAATTGAGGGAGGTGCCACCTGGAGAAGGAGAAATTCTCGTGTGGTTTTCTAGACCAGTTTTTCATGGAGAACAAGAATATCTGAGGTAAACAGGCTGTATCCTGAAAACTTTTCCGTGAGGGCGCTTTTCAAAATGGCCGCCAAATCACATATAAAGTGTTTATATGGGTTAAATTGGCAATTATGAGGCGCGGTTGACCACATTTTGCATTATTTCTGATTAGAATTATTAAAAAAGAAGCTACATGTGCAACACATAATCTATAGAGGTCTAAAATGAGGCACTTTTCAAAATGGCCGCCAAATTCCAATGTATAGTAATATTATTTGCAGGTCTGACAAACGATGCTATGAAGCAGATTAGTCCAGATTTAAATTATATTTGTTCACATATTTGCAAAAATAAACCATGTAATTAATAAAAAGAAGGATATCAGCAAGTGTGTAACAAAAATATATTTAAATATTGATATTACTTTCCTTTAATGTGGAACGCTTCGTAATTATTTGAGGATTAATTGTCAGTAGTGTTCACGTTCACAATGCCTATCACAATTTTAATTGAAGGTCATCATATTAACGTTTTCTGTTCACTAAATGCTGACAGAAATGCTGGAATGAACTTACATCATGTCTTTTTGGATGAATGGTCAAACATACACAAACTTGAAATCAAACTTAGATCTAATCTCTTGTTTTGAAACAAAATGAACAATATTATAAAACAACATTATGTAATCTTTGATCAAGATAGCAATATTTTTATACGAGGAACAAAGGGAACAAAAACAAAAACGAGAATCGAAAGAACAATTTTAAGAACAACTTATCAAAAAAAGAACTTGAGCTAACTTGGAAACCTTTGTGAAATAAGAGTGAAAATTACCTTAATTTCTGGGCACATCTGAACAGCTAACCCTAAAATGCGCTAAAATGGCAAAAGCTTTAATACAAATCTTAATTCCAGGTAATCATTTTCTCATCCTTTCCGGTCATTTTAGAGAAAAAAAGTGAAGGGAGCACCTTCACCAGGGTTAGGGTATTCAGTCAAAGTCAAAGGGTGGCGGTTGTTGCCAACCAAGAAATATGTAGGTACATTTTAAAAAATATTCTGCACAGTATGCATGGCTCTAAAACGCTATGTGAATGTAAAACTAGTCATTGCCATCATCTAGAGCTGAAACTCGCATGAAAATCTGATATCCCTACTTTTTTAGCGCAAAATTTGATGTTTTCTGTAGAAAATGCCAACTTTACCAACTGCCGTTTATGACGTCATTGTGACGCCATGCCAGGTATGTTGGTACTTATGTTGATATCAATGGAAAGAGGAGGACCGTAGCTATCCACTGATATTAAAAACATAAGCACCGGGGTGGTAACACCACCTTGGTCAACCGTTTTACAAAAAAGGCTTGGTAAGACGAGGGTTGGGGGGGGGGGTGTCTAGGCGAGGGGTCTTTTCATGTATTCTCAAATATACCCTGCATGAAGATGCAAATTATTCAGAGAATCTAAAAAAGTGTTGAAAATGTATCTTGTCAGCATTTAGTGAACAGAAAACACCAACAAGTTATTATGATGAACTTTAATAAAAAATATTAAATGTATTTGTGATAGGCATTGTGAATGTGAACACTACTGACAATTCTCAGATACTTACAAAGAGTTCCATATATAAATGAATATTAATATTTAAATATATTTTTGTTACACACTTGCTGACACATTTTCATGTCATTATCCAGGTTTTGGCGGCCATTTTGAAAAGCGCCAAGGTTGATAGTCTTCTTTTTATCAAGTGACCAAACTTAATATAAATTTGGACAAATCTGCTTCAAAACATCGTTCATTAGACTCTCAAACAATATTACATTGAAATTAGGCGGCCATTTTGAAAAGCGCCCTCATTTTGGACCTTTTTAAAGATAATGTATTCTACAAGTAGATTGTTTTAACAACTCTAATCAAAACTAATGTAAAATTGTGTCAAACATTCCTCATTAACGATTATTTAACCCATATACATATTTTATATGAGATTTTGGCAGCCATTTTGAAAAGGCGCCCTCACGGAAAAGTTCTCAGGATACAACCTGTTTACTTCAGATATTCTTGTTCCCCATAAAAAAATGGTCTAGAAAAACCACATGAGAATTTCTCCTTCTCCAGGTGGCACCTCCCTCAATTTTAACCCGGACTATAATCACACTTTGAAACTTTATAGAAGAGATCCTTGTAAATAAATGGCAAATCTAATTCGACGAATAAAGACAAGGTAACGTGCGATATAAGCCAGGACTGGACATCAATTGTCTATTAAAGGTGCTTGTTCCGATTTATGTGTACTGTGTTCTCTACTTGATATGAGAGCCTGGCACTGAACATAATTTTTCTATGGAAAACGTCCCAACATAGCATGCCATTTCATCATTTATTGAACATCTAATTCCTATAAATCTGGTACCTACGGTATAGCTTAGAGTTTCTTCTTTCCATTGGTTTCAAAATATGTAGAAACCAGTTTTGATAATAAAGTATGAAAATACTGCATATAGGAAGAAAAATTGATATTTTGCAAATTTACTGGCTCAATAATAATATTGTAACACTCAAACATTTTCCATATGTAGAGACATTATGACGTCATTATGACATAATGTTATTATGTTGGTACTAATTTTGGTATCGAAGGAAAGAGGAGGACCTGCTCTCTATTGCAACCAAAATCAAATGTCTGTGATATCCCTGTGTTGTACTAGATGTGTTGGTATTTCCCTCCCGAAAGGAGGGGGGTTATTGCCACACCCTATCCATCACTTTGGGATCACCCTTTACCTTTCCTACACCCCGGTGTGTCAATGTAAATTACATAAACTCATTTGACACCGGAAATTAGGGTTAATTAATTTATAAATTTAATTAGGTATAAAGTATGACTTATCACACTCATATTTCAGTTGAACCTGACATTGGAATCAGTTCGACATGGTGTCGGCTATCAAACAGCCACAACGGTAAACAAATTCAACATAACCGGAAGTTAAAATATTACAATTTGGTGGGTTTTCGAGGTAGAATTACACGTAGGGGCACACTTTGGCACCAGTTCAGAAGTTATATTTTGTTACAAGGTACATTGAACTTTCATAACACCGCTTCTCAAGAGTCGAAGTGATCGGAACATTTTCATATTATTTTCACAAGATTTTTAACAATTACGGGTCACAAAATCACCCATGATGCAAGCTCATTTACAGTCGTAGCTCCACAAAGGAATAACATATTTTGATGGGGTTTTCAATATTTTCTGAGATGATTTCTCCTCTATTTGGGGACAACAACTTGCCAAAAAACATGAAAACTGAGTGTACTATGCACTTTCCAAAAACCACTACAGTCCGGGGTCACAACATCCGGTGAAATTACAAAGTTTTGTGAACCGTGTTTCTTTAGTAAATATCGCTGTCACTGCATCGATCACGGCAAAAAGATATAGATCACAGACGGTCGCGGTGTCTACATATCATATCAAGTTTCATATCATATCAAGTTTATTTCCAAGCACATATCAAAATTTACAAATAAAGACAGTGACGAGGAGGCAGTCGAAAGGCCAATAAGGCCCGATAGAGACTACCCCCTAAGCAAAATTAAGTTACCAACAAAAACACATTAAAATGGACACAGACTGACAAACATGACATCACAACACAAATGACATGCCCCAAGTTACTCGTTTTCATAACGTGAAAGTAGGTATTCTTTCAGTGTATTCCGTAAATGTTTGACGGATAGTGCTTCTTTTATGTATGTTTCTAGAGAATTCCATAAAGCTGTACCAGTAGTTCTCATAGACCTCTGAGAGAATGTTTTCTTTGCTTTTAATATACAATAATTGTGGGCATGTCTTGTATTGTAATCATGCACTTCAGTATGTTTTACAAAATATTTGTCAAAAATTCCCGGTAGCTGTTTATGAAAATGTTTAAACATAAATACACCCAAATTAAGTTTAAAGGTATCAATTTAATACATTATAGTAAAGGAACAGTGGGCTAGAATGGCATCGGTAGTGACTGTGTGAAATGGTTCAATACAATATTCAATAGTTCTACACATCTATACACATCGAGTGCCTGGCTTTTGACGAGATGAATGGGTAACTGAATTAGGTAATTTGTGGTTTTCGCGTTGTGGGTCCTCGTATCTACTACGTCCATGGAATTCATAACCTGAAGTCGGAAATTGTGAACGTTCTCCCAAGATGCTTGCATACTTTCAAGAACAGTTCAGTAATCATTTAAGCACAACAACTACAAAGCACCAAGGTGCTAATTAGCAATAAGGTGATAATGTAAAGCCTCGTATGCAGGTCACAAATGTCATTGACAATGGAGAAAGAATTTGACTATTTGTGGTCACTAAAACATTAGGTGTTCATTCAAACTTTAGGAGTAATTTTTTAAAATTATAATACGAAATGGGCATATTATGATAAAAAAAATGAAAAAACAAACAGGTGGTTTTTATCAGAATACGGACGTGGATTTAGCCCCTTTTTCAAATCAACTCGTCATTGTTAGTAATGCTTAAATAATAGTTGAAGGTGGGCTAAACAATTTGCGCATATTCCAAAATTGAACCATGTTTTATTTAATTCAATTTAATTATTGTACTTCAAGATGTCATTATGTCATCCATTTACTCATTTGGACGGCACTTGCATTTGTTGACTGCCTTGTTTATTCCTCGTCGTCGTTTTTTTTTTTTACCATTCATTTTGGCTTTTGGCAGTTGCTAGTTGAAAATAGTGAGAAGGCTAAGGAAGCTTTCAGATGTATTACGGAGGACATGGCCAATCGCGAGCTGCAGAATCTAGCTGATGCCGACCCGGATGCCGTCAAATGGACACCACTAGATCTTGATAAAAAGAATTCTAGACGACATCAGATTGACAACTTTGGCAAATCTGTCCACACTCTTCCAGATCCTCAGCGGGACATTGTCCAATAATCGCCACCGTGATGAATTTCGAATGTAAGTAATTTGTTTATTCATAATCACTATGGTCAATGCTATAATAAGTTGAATTATTAAAAATGTATGATACATTTCAAATGCAGGTTTGTTTTTTTTTTCAGTCAGGTATCAATGCTTACTACTTTCAACAAATAGTTTATTAATGCTTTGTTTTTTTAACTTTTACAATGATGCAAATGGAGGGTCCTGATAGAAAAGTCATCTGTTGAGCATGGACTTTTTTAAAGTTTCATAATTAAAAGGTGATAAAAATATATTTTTTGCAGCATTGACGGCCTTGTAGGTTCAAAGGTGCGGGCTGTTGGATTAGTTGTAGCAATGCTGCTACAACCCGATTCACATATCGGTTTGGGCTTGTTCCAACGATGCTTGGAATGTTTCTTTACCATGGCGGAGCATCAAATGAGGTAAGTTTGATATTTAGTAAAATATCATTGTCGAGAATCAAAAGATAACCTTTAATTGTAAAGTGTTACAGTCGCTTTTGGTTGTAATGTGTTTCAGTCGCTATCGGGATCTACGTGCTCGCATTTATACCATCCATTAAAGCGAAATCACACAGGGTTAAGTAACTCAGATTTATTACATATTACATTCAAATCGCGTACATAGTTATCCAAGTACCTAAAGCTTCCAAATCGGGCTTGTAACACACTTAACATTCATAACAAGGAGTCCATTAAGAGTAATTTGGACTCAAGTTGGCTACATTTCCTCAAAGGAATACCACAGGTGATTGTGCAATGCATATTAAATGCTATGGTCACCATGCCTATCTTTCATTCTATCTTCGTGTTTGGTGGGGGGCCACGATGTACTACAATTTCTACTTCCAGCGAAAATAATATTATGCTTATTTTTATTTTCATTTTATAGAATCGTCTTCAATATCTACCAAATGCGATGAATCGCAATCACTGGATGTGATTCTGAAGCCACATCTCTATGGGTAGCCGGCGAAGAACCAATGGTTATTTCATATCAGAAGGAAGACACCAATTATTGGCATGCGCATTGAGTTGACAGTAGGTATTTTAGTTACCTATATAACACACATTGAGCATGTCTAACCAAGAAAATGTTTTTGTCCATTTGCAGTTCTCATGTCAATGAATACAGACGGAGCGTCAAAACATTCTCCCCGACCTGGGACAAATGTTGGAAAGTCGTGGGCCCAAGTAACGAGGTAAGAAGGCGAGACCCGGGGCGAAAACCTACAGATCATGGGCCAATGCAATTGCATCGTCTACCATCGCCGATATCACCCGCGATGACTGGACGGGTACTATTCCATTACGGGGATGCATTTCAAAGATCAGTAGTCCAAACATTGCAAGTTTCTTCCTCCCTTCATCCAGACCTCCAAGGACTTGAAAATGCTACAGAGCGAATGGTACCGCTCATTACGAGAACCCTGGTTGTCCATGTTTTCGTTGCTTCAAGGGGCTTGGAGAACCTGGTTCAGGTAAACCAGTTGTCCGAACCAATAATCAGAACTGTCAGAAAAAAAAAAGTGAAGATTGTAGTTTAAGCGTAATGTGTGTCTTATTATTCTGTTGTGTTTATTACCACTAAGTGACAGGGGGGGGGGGGGGAGTCCTATGGACCCTAAAAAATTTTGTTTTTCGCGCTGGCCGCTTTTCCTTCCGTGGGTTTTTTTTTTCTTTTTTTCGTTCGCCGAAAAATTGTTTTGTAATTGCTGACTTTTAAAGTTCTCTTCTTTTCACCACCAAAAAACCTTAAATCGGACAAGCCTGTTAATGAATTAATTTAGTCGCGACTTTGCGCACCTAAAGCATTTTTTTGCTGATATATGTTCATACCTGCATATAAGTTAACATTTTTAAGTAATCATTAAAAATAATTAACCATTTATGTCTGAAGATAAACATTTTGTCTGGGGAACGTTTCTAAAGAAACCGTTTCTCTGCTCCAAAGTCTAGGACGCGTATATTTTCAACAGCCCGTAAAATACAGATTACTAAAACGCAAGGTTTGGGTTAAATATATGTAATGTGGTTCTTCTACGGGTGGTCCAAAAAATGGTTTACACTTTTATATCTGCAATCTCTCCCAAAGTGGGTGGACGATCACAGTTTTGTTGAAGCATATTTATAAATACAATATCTTGTTATAAACCTGTGAACACGTCGCTCATCAAAACACGCTCAAATAACAAAATGTTGCGTCCAGGATAGCGAAAAATGGGCAAACCCCTTTTGCAACACACTTGTCTCTGGAAACCATTATGTTGATAGAAATCAATACATTTGCGGTGAACTCTGGAGTCCTACTTACGTAACACTACTGACCACTTTTTGCGAGTTTTGTGTGAGAGTGTTTAGCTTTGAAAATGAATGAGAGATATCCTCAACCATGAAACTGAACTGGAAATGCCTATTTACATAATAATTAAGTTATATGAATATGGGGGAGGATTTTAAATTGAAAGGATACATCATTTTTTCTTGTCATGACTTTAGATCGAGACTCTGCTTATAATACATTTGCGAAAGTTTGCATTGGTTTGGGACATGGTTTTCTTTTCTTCATAAAGAAGAAATTTTGTAGCCTGTTTTTATTTTTAATTTAATAAGATAAACTTGAAACTTTAATTTGAGGTGTCATTCTCTAAATTTTAATTTTGTGGTTATTATTAAACACAAAGCCCCATTGCCGGGGTTACTTAGTTTCATGTGGGTGTATAGCCTCTTGGATGAAATGTGTGGTGAACCGCCAACAAGTGATGCCAGAGACATGCCGGTGGGTGCAAAATTGGTTTTTTGACCTTTTTTCTCTAGATGGCTGGCCATTTGTCGATTTCAGCTTGTTCAATGCCGTTTTTCACGCAGATTCGCAATCAAGATATTGTGTTCATAATTCCTTGCAACATGTTTTGATATGTCTACCACTTTACAGAGAACTTTAGCAGACGAAAAAGTGTAAACTTTTTTTGGACCATCTCTGTAAGTAATATCAACATAAAAGAAGTTTTCAAAGATTTTGATGTGAGCGCAAGGCTCATTATTTGAATTTTCCGCGCGTCTTTTGCCCAATTTTCGGTGTTTTGAAAACATTATTTGGCCCGTAATTTGCAGCCCAAATTTTCAATGTTCCTATTTCATTGCTGGTTGGATTCGTCCCACGGAAATGGGAAATTTACTTGAAAAATGCATTTCATTTTAGATCAAAAGCCTGGAGTCTTGTGAGGAACCCTAATAGACCCTTTGGCGAGTCATGGAGGTAACGGGCCTGGTTGTTTCAATTACGTACCAGTTACATCCTCTGAAAACACTTTCTACTGGTCTCGATTTTTGGCAAAGTCGGTGACCAAACCTCAGAGGTGTCAACTAGGATGGCACAAGCGAGATTGGGATTCGCAACGTGTTGAAGACCCTACGGTCTACGTGGTGGGGCTTCATTCCGATTGCGAACCGCATAATTCCGATTGCACCGCGATATCACACAAGAGGCGGCCAATGCGGAAACCTGTGTCTTTTTGAGTTTATTGAAGGCGCCCCTTGCCTTCTATTTATTTGCTACTATCTACATTAACAAGCGTTTATGTACATTTTCCGGGAAATCACAGTAAAATTAGATACAGCTACTGCTCTTAAGAGTCTTCGTGGCGATGCTCAGATGTACCAAACGCTCATTGTGTCGATCCTTCACTACACAAACTAAATCGATTGTTTGTGTTTAACATCGTTTCCGTCTTTACGCCGTTTCATCAATAACATCACCACCTATGTCATAATAACATTACATAATATGTGAATGCTTTGCATAGCTATTTTCTAACCGTCCCATCATTACGATGTAACTAAAATGTTGAAATACTCATATCGTTAAAGTGGGGATGACCCGATTTAAGTATTTAATAATATTTTAAACTTGATAGAATTACCGTTCACCCCGCAAATCCGCGACTGATGATTTTTCGCGTGATATTTCAATCGTTTTAATGTGAGAGCAGAAACGTGATTATTGTTCAGCCCATAAGAGTACTGTGTGAAATTAATATTCGTCGTACCAATATGTAGAGTTTTGCTCAGAACTTCCAAAGTAAACAATAGAGCCCTAAATTTCAAGGGTAAAGCTCTCATTCTCTTCGTAGGCAAAAATTCGACTCACTCCGGTAAATCTGGGGTTCTGGGACGAGTTATTAGCGCATTCGGGCCATCGCCAGTGACTTTGCTACATCAAAAAATCGAAACAAATCATCAAAAATCATGTTTTGGATTTTTGCAACATGACGTTGGTATCTTTAACATACCCTACAAGGTTTAACCGTCTGAAGACAAACCTCAAATAATACAATATTGGATTTTTTAGTCATTACTGTCGTACGGACACCTTTACTGCAACAACTGGCCACACTAATGGAATGGAATTCCTATGTTTGAGCACTACTTTGTTCTCCCTTTTTCTATCAATTCCTCAGTTCCTAATAACGTAAGAGAATTCTACACGAATTCCCTTCACTGTTCAGTCATTCAAACAAATTTTAAATATTGGACTCTTTTCGGGTGACTCACGGATAGTGTCGTTTAATTGCCAATATTAGGGATTTTGTTTTCCTATTACATATTGTCATTTGTTTATCCATAGCTCATTTCTTTAGTTGCCCGTATGACATAGATATCGGATTCCAAACATATTTGACGGAGGGTCATTCTTCTTCATTCTTGCTTCATCAAGCACTGTTATTGTCACATTGTTTTCCTTTCTCGCTTTCTTTCTTAGTTTTGTTGCTCTTCTTTCCCTTTCTTTTGTAGGGTGCCGGGAGCCCACATATGGTTTTTGTAGCCTAATGACCTGTTTATAAATGTAGCATTTGTGTTATTTATTTGCTTATGTTACACATAAATTGTATAGACTTTTCCCAATCAGTTATGATAGAAACGGGATTACAAGAAGGGGAATGTGTATGATTTGAACAATATGCAATATATCGGGAATCTGAATCAATGAAAAAAGTGATTTTTTGGAGATATCTTGTAGTAGAGAATTATTTTTGAAGGAATAAAATTTTCTTGAGTTGGTGTGAGCTTCTAGTGTTACTTATTTTGCGATGTTGCACCACTTGTCCTCTTTCTGTTTGTTTTTACTTTTTTTATTATTTTTTTTCCTCTCTTTCTTTTTCGTTTCGTGCTTGTTTCTTTCTCTTCCTTTCTAATGTTTTGCTTTAGTGTGCTATTTGTGGCTTTCTTTTCTTCCTTTCTTTCCAACACCAACAAATTCACCAACGTTACCAGTTTGTAACCTACGAGCAAGCATAGTTTCCCCTGCAGTAAATTAGTACGTTACATATTATTCTTTAGCACCAACTACCACATTTCACTCATTACGTGTTTGTTATGTATTTAATACAATTTGATCCACCCACTGTACATGTTCCAGTTATCTCCCGGTATGGCTGGTGCATGCACACACGGTATACATGGCATCTCACCTCGGCACATATGGCCTCCATGTTGACACGGCATTGATTCACACATTTGGAAGGCATCGCTGAAGAAATCAATTAAGGAAAGTAAAATCAAATTAATTACGTTTACGAATATTCCGCGTCCCTATGTCTTTGCTAATTTGAACAGTTTGTCAACAAACACAGAACACTAAGAGCATATTGACATTACAACTCCGCTCGTCTTTACATTTGAATTTCACAAACTCACCCTTTTCCCTCACTGTGAACACGTTACAAGTATTAATTGGATTGGGAAGAGCCCTTTCCAACAATGACCACACTTTGACCGTCATTTGAATTTCACAAATTTTATATAGTGTCATGACAGGTAGGTGGGGCAAAACATTGAAATTAACACTTAGTGCCCGGGAGGGGGGGGGGGGGTGTCCATAGTAAACCCCAACATTTAATTTTTTTTGCGATTTCTCGGTTTACGCAAATGAATTTTTTCAAGGAGTTTTTTTGCTAATTTTTCGATTTTATACGCTTCTCCTGATACTAAAAATTTTTTTTCAATCCGCCCACGGCTTTGTCATTAGAATATCTTAGTTGGGTCCCTAGAACCACCACCACCCCCCGCCCCCCGCCCTTGGGCCCCTAAACGGAAGTGAAAAATCACGATATTTTACTAATTAAAAAATAAAAGTAATAAATGCTTGGGATTTATTTGCTTAGATATATTTTGAGGCAATTCAATTAATAATTAATACTCCTTAAATAACACGCCCTCAATACCTTTTTATATCGGATGTATCAATTTTAATTTTGTCATGAAACAACGTGCTCTTAAACTGTTAGTCTATGGGAAAACCAATTAGGTAATTTTCAAGTTTCTGAGAAAAAGACAAGATGGTATAAATTTGGCTCATATTGTGCATGATTATTTTAATTGGTCTAGTTCGAGAGGTTGATATATAATGAATTAATTTGTGGTTCAAAACCTTAATTGGAGTTGGCCGAGGATGGAAATGTGCGGACCACTCTTTTTTTCGGAGTGGTATCTCAATATTGGCCATAGGTCATAGATCAAAGTTCGATTTTTCATTTTTATTTGTGGGTAAAAGTGGTTTACGGTGACCCCCCCCTTACACTTGTGTTAGTGTCGTGATCAAACTCCCAGGGAAAGTTTGTTTTCTGGTTGGGGTCCCTAGGAACCCCCCCGCCCCCCCCCCTTGGGCACTAACGGAAGTTTTTTTAGATTGGGCACTAATGTAATAATACTAACAAACTATATACAACTCTACAGTTGCGGCCATTTTGAAGGAATAAAGCGACGCGCCATCCAAAAATGGACTATTAAACTGCAAACAATTCTAATGTAGTTCTTAAGTACTTCCCCCCCTGAACAACTGGCCGCTAATATCCGCTCAGATGTGTGTTTTTAGCGCCATTTTGGTGGTCAAACAAGGTATTCCAGATAACATATGGAATGTAGTCCAGGTGCGGTTGATGTATAATTTAACAAGACTAGCTGTCCTCAAAGAAGATAACTAATCCCATATCCGAGTGTAACATCATGGAATGTTTTCCAGTCGTGTAAAGCAGGAGAGTATACTGGTTTTGTTTTTCATTTTTTTGTAAAGAAGCCTATATGGCGCTATAGAAATCGTTGTGTGTGTGTTGTTTGCACGTAATGTGTGTAAGTTATTAGCATAAATAGGGAACGATTTGTTACACTCAATAACGTGCAATAACGTCCATATAAACTGTAGTCACTCTCACCCGTAAACTATTATATGCAGATACGGCATTTCTTTGTTGGAAGTGATGGTTTTTAAAGAGTGGTGTGTAAATAAAACAAAATCTAAATAGTTTTTTGTGAAGGTCCCATTGTTCATTTTTTTCAATGTACAAATTAATTGATTTACGCAAAATTTTAATCTTTCAAGTTACCGGCCCCAATTTTTTTGCAGGTTATCAGGCTAATTTTTGTTGCACTCAAAATGAATTTGAGGGCACAACTCTACCACGACTTCGTTACACTCAACGGAAAAATCATGTTTAGATACAACCAACTTAATTAACCTTACTTCTTAATTAGTCGACGTTAGTAATAAATTTTGAGAATATGTTTTCGTCCGTGTAATCTATTTTCATTTGAAAACTCACTACTTAACACAATTCCCAAGGGGGGTTTCCATATACCCAACATTTGTTTTTTTTGCGATTTCTCGGTTAACGCAAATCAAATTGTTCAAGGAGTTTTTTTTGCTAAGTGCGATTTATTGATACTCTTCCACTGATACAAAAACAAATTAAACCGCCCTCGGCTTCATTAGAATAATTAGGTTGGGTTCCCTAGGACCCCACCCCCCCCCCTTAGGCACTAACGGAAGTGAAAAAATCAAGATATTTACTATTAAAAAATTAAAGTAATTATCAAGTACATCTTTGGATTTATTGCTTAGATATACCTTAGAGGGTAATTAATTAATAATTAATAATACTTAATCAAATAACCTTTTATTATGCTATAGCATCAATTTTATTTTGTCATGACCGTGCTCTTATCTGTGAGTCTCGGAGAAAAATAAGCGATTTTTTTTTTAAAAAATTCCTTGAAAACATATAAGAAATTCTGATATATTTAGCTATATTTTGCAATGATTATTTTATTGGTTATTCTAGAGTAGATTAATAGATTGAATTAATTATTTTGGTTCAAAAAAACAGCTTATACTTGGAGTGCTGAGGAGGGAAATGTGCGAACCACTCTTTTTCGAAGAGTTACAATTTCAACTTGGTTTTATAGTCATAGGTCCAAGGTCGGATTTTCATTTTATGTGGGTATGTGTTTCTTCGTTACCCCCATTTATGTGTGTTAGTGTCATGATCAACTCTCCCACGGAAAGTGGTTATATGGGTTGGGTCCCTAGGAACCCCGCCCCCCCCCCCTTGGGCAATAACACGGAGTTTTTTTAGCTTGGCACGTAAGTGTTAATGAAAACACAAAATGCACTCACATGATGAGATACTGTATACGATTAAATGACTAAGATTATTTGGACATGCATCAATATTACACTTAAGGACACCGAAAATCCAAGATGGCCGCCACATTAAATATACAATATGCATGTTATGCATTTTTTCATTTGATGTCATGTACACCAAAGTTGAAGTACCTAGCATTTTGTAGTTTCAAACAAATTATTTTGTGTCACTTCTCCCCTAAAGTATACAATGTCTTCATACTTCCGTTGGTGTACAAGGGGGTTCCCGTGAAACCCTAGTGAAACTCCCCATTTACACATACATGTAGGTAAACTTACAAAATACATCTATAAAAACAATAAAATTAACAATAAAATTATTAATTCCCAAAGAACCCTAAAACATTTGAATTCGGAATAGAAGGACACCAAATTAACATTGCCTCGTTTCTATTAAATATATATGTCCAATAAAAAGTTTTATATTAATACTGAACACAAATTGTCATTTCTAATATGTCATATTTTTGTATAGTGGGTAGATGTATGTTATTTGCATTTTTTTGTGCTAAGGATTCTTTTGTTGGTATAATTAGATCGAGTAGACATCCAGGTATCAAAAGTATTGATCCGGCATTTTTTCTGTAAAGTGTTTTGGCACGCCATCTTGGTTTCAACTGGCCTGTCATTTCCAAATGATTCTGCCCCAATATCTTTTGGTTCGAGCAACATTTGGAATCCAACTTGTGGCCAGAACTGTTTCAATGCCAGAAGAGACCTGTTTTTCCAATATCTGGGATTCAAAATATGATAATAAAACCTAATCTAAACCCAAGCTGTGCTTGTAACTACTGCCCCTCGCCCATGGTGTGGTCGTTCTTATGTCCGTTGCCCGCTATCACAGTCCCCCTGTGAGATTTTCTATAATAAGGTCCTATCTTTGGATGCTGTTTTGTGTCATTGGATAGAATAGACATCCATGTATCAGAAAAGTATTGGTCGCATTTTTTTTCTGAAAAGCATTTGGCCGCACATTTTGTGAATTTCAAATGCTGCCCCATTTCCAAAGTCCCCGCTATCCACCCAAAAACCCAATAAAATACCAACAACATCCCCATTTATTAGAGGAGGAGCTGGGACCCCCCAGGTCAAACCTCATCGTTTACCCCCCACAACAGAAAGGTTGACACCTTTGGTAGTTACGTGCATTGACCCTCTACATCACGCTTGGGGAGGTTAGTACTCCTCTAATATTGTGTTATATCCTTTTTTCAATAGGGTCAATTTAAGTTGCAACAGGGGTCACATTTTTAAAAAAAATTCTCCAACAGTTTGAAAGGATGCCATATTGTCCGTCTTATCATAAGTGATGTCACCAAAAATGTATAGTTTGTACATCTATATACCATTGGTTTGGGAGTTTAGGGTAATGGCTAAAATGGGTAAAACGGGTCAATTTCTATGTGGGTAAACCCGTGGTTCCAAAATCTAGAAGTTTTCTCCAATTTTTTAGTAAAATTGAAAGAAGTTTGTTCAATCTAGCTTTAATTGGTCAAAATGAAGAATATGTTGTACCATCTGCAAATGCAGAGTTACCATGTTATGGGACACAATAGGTCATAGGTTAACATAATCCAATCGGTGTGGACCTTCTTTGACCCTTCTCTCTCCTAAGTAAACATGTAAACCCTCGTCGTACTAAGGCCTTTTTTGTAACACAGTTTACCAAGGGGGGGGTGGGGGGGTTAACACCCCCCCCTCGAGATTGTTATAAGCACCCGATGCTATGATTTGATACCAATGGATAACTATGGTCCTCCTCTTTCCATTGATACCAAATAAGTACCAACATACCTACAATCCTCGCATAAATTCTTGGAACAATTAGCGCATTCAGGTGTAAATAATGCCCCCCGCTTCCCCCGTACAATGTGTTCGGAGGCCCGTTGAACGTGGGTTGATGAAGGGGTCTCACATTGTCCTGATGGTGAGGGAGGAAGGGTTAAAACAAATGCTCCAGCTTCTCCTGCTTTCCCTTTGAGTTTGGAGAATGATTTTATTCACGCACAGCAAAGTATCACGCATGATTGCATTAAAGAATCGCGGGGTGTTCCAAGTTTTTCGAGGATTGTCTTAGTCATTTGCAAAAATTTTCAAAAAACAAAAAAACACGCGTTTTTTTTTAATTTAAAAAACATCAAAAGATATCAACACCAAATTTTCAGGATAATTAGTTCTGACGTTTTCCCATATTGTGACAATTTTATTGAAAATAATTTGTAATACTGTAATGCTCCCTTAATATTAAAATATTAAAGCAATAGAAATATTTTTGTGCATAGGAGAAATGCTTGGGTTCACACATAATATGAAACGAACATTGTTCTTTGATTCAAACACAACACGAAGGAACTCACGGTGTATTCTGAGAATGGTCCCTTTAAATTGTATTTGCAAGAGCACTTTATATAGATTAAAACATAACGAAAGATGCAGTAAATCCATCTGCATTTCATATACCGTAATCTAGGACATTGACATATTTGAAGGATATTTCTTACAAAACTGCGCATTTAAAAATATGATACCTACATTTTCAAAAAACCTTTGGAGTTTACGTTGCAAATAAAAGAAATTCAACAGATTAAACATACCACAACACATTCAGCTTAATGACTAACATAATTGTAAATTGCCTCTATGATGTACTCTAATGCCATGCCTACATAAAAAATGTGACAATAATATCACAAACGATAGAAAAAAAAGGGTAATTGAAAATATTATAAGAGGTGGTCAAAAATTGACTACAACTTTTAATGACATTTTTAACAATTTTATAATCTACCATGAAAATTCAAAATGAATATCCAAGATTTGAACGTTGGATCTTCCGTTTTCTTAGTTCAATACAACTATCAAACTGAGCTCAAAGTTCAGAATGGAAGATTATCGGATATTTTTTCTATAGTCCCTTAGAAAATTGACAATTGAACCCAAATCACATCTTCAATCTGATGGGGGCCCGTGAATTTGTCACTGACTGACATTTTTGTTGTTGTGTGTATAAGCTAAAATTTCGTGTTTATGGTAATTACCCCAAACCCCACACGTTTGAGCTTATGTCTCAACTTATGTATAATTAATATTTATAACATATGAGATCCCCCATCTCATCCAATAGGTCTATTATCACTATTCATCATTTTAGCAACAAAACTATATGACGTTAAACATCCTGCACTACAGTTTTTTCCTAATTTCGTCATTCATAATAGAAACAATGCCGAAGTCCCTGAACTTCGACTTGAAATGAGCTAATGGTAAAGTGCAAACGGTAAATCGTTAATGATTGGCCACATTGAAATACGACGCGTGTTTTTGAATGGTTGCCATTGAAAGAAAACAATTTTCGTAATGATCTTATACGTAACAAAGGTAAACCGTTGCTAAAACGTACGCCGATACGCGTCTTTCAAATGTCGGAATATCATCTCTGAGTTCCCGCTTGTTCCACCATCCTCAATCCATGATTAAAAATTCAATTTTTTTTTTTTTTCAAGAATTCTGAAAAAAAAAAATCAAGATTGTTATGGTAAAGCTTCGGGGTAACCGGGTGTACGGGTTTTGCAGTCACTTTACCATTTCTAGCATTTGAACCGTTAACCAATTCACCTCACTTACACAACGACGGTCCGTGGTCGGGTGGTTAGCTCGCGATACTTGATATCCAAAGTGTCAAGGGTTCGAATCCAACTGTGTTCACTTTTTTTCTATTTTTCATTTCTTTCTTCTTTCCTTGTTTACATTCTCTAATGAAAAAAATCTGTAGGCCAACTTTTACAACACCATCGAGACCACGCGTTGTAGAACGATATATATATTCCAAAATAATTGTAACGTAACTTGTGTATAATTGCATGCGCTTTTTATATGCTCAAAATTTCCCTTACATATGAAATTCTAAAAGCCACATAAATGGTAGCCACATTCCCCCATAACATCCATCGTAGATTTAATTGTTACATGATGATCATCATTGTGAAAATCTTACTTTTTGGAACTCCAAAACGTCTGTTCTGTCAACTCCGCCAAACTCGTGAATGCACTGTGTGCGAGTTTTCTGTTCTTGTTTTTCCCCTTTTTTCTACTTGAAATAGAATAGCTGTAATACCTTGAGTTGGGACAAATTGAAGGAAATGGCAATGTGACGGTATGTTTTAGTTTATCGTACACTTTTTTCAGTACTCTTGACTACTCCTTTATTGCCAATCGTTTTCTCTCAGATTTCTCTGTAATGTAGGTATAGTAAGGTAAAAGATCTCCTGAGAATTGGGTTATCTTATCTTGCGTATTTTTGGAAATTATGAGCAAAACGTGAAATTAGATGATATTTTTTGCCATTGACTCAGACAATCCTCGCAAAATTCTTGGAACAATTAAGCGCATTCAGGTGTAAATAAATGCCCCCGCTCCCCCGTACAATGTTGTTCAGAGGCCAACGTTTGATCGTGTTGTGAAGGGGTCTCAACATTGTCTGATGGGGAGGGGGAAGGGTAAAACAATGCTCCAGCTCCTGCTTTCCCTTGGAGTTTGGAGAATGATTTTATTCACTCACAGCAAAGTATTCACGCTTGATTGCATTAAGAAAGCGCGGGGTGTTCCAAGTTCTTTTTGCGAGGATTGTCTGAGTCATTTGCAAAAATGTTCATCTAATTTCACGTTTTGCTCTGTAATTAAAAAACAGCAAAAGATATAAACACCAAAATTTTCAGGATAATTTGTTCTGACGTTTTCCTATATTGTGACAAATTTTATTGAAAATAATCTGTAATACGGTAATGCTCCATTAATATTAAAATATTAATAGCATAGAAATATTTGTGCATAGGAGAAATGCTTGGGTTCACACATAATATGAGACGACCATTGTTCTTTGATTCAAACAAAACACGAAGGAACTCACGTTGTATTCTGAGAATGGTCACTTTAAATTTTATTGCAAGAGCACTTATATAGATTAAAAACATACGAAAAGATTCCAGTAAAGCCCTCTGCAATTCATATCCCGTAAATCATGAGGACAGTGACATATTTGAAGGATATTTCTTACATACATTTAAAATAATGATACCTAAATTTCAAAACCTTTGGAGTTTCAAACGTTGCAAATAAAAGAATTCAACAGGACTTAAACATACCACAACACATTTCAGGCGTAATGACTAACATAATTGTAAATTGCCTCTATGATGTACTCTAATGCCATGACCTACATAAAAATGTGACAATAATATCAAGAACGATAGAAAAAAAGGTAATTGAAATGATTATAAGAGGTGGTAAAAAATTGACTACAACTTATTTATATACCATTAACAATTTTAGAATCTACCATGAAAATTTCAATGAATATCAAGATTTGAACCTTGGATCTTCCGTTTCTTAGTTCAATACTCTATCAATGAGCTAATAGTTCAGAAATGGAAGATTATCGATATTTTTTCTATAGTCCTTCAGAAAATCGCACAAGTGAACCCAAGATCACATCTTCAAATCCTTGATGGCCAGTGAATTTTTCACTGACTGACATTTTTGTGGTGTGGGATAAGTCTAAATTCGTGTATGATAATTACCCTCACACGTTTGATCTGATTTCTTCAACTTATTTAAATTAGATATTTATAACATATGATATTCCCCTATTCTCGCCCATAGTTTCTATTATACTATGTCATTTTACAACAAAATAATGAAGACGTTGAAACATCCTGCCACTCAGTTCCCTATTTCTGTTCGTCATTCATATCTATAAACACTGCCGAAGTCACTGACATTCGACTTTGGAATGAGGCTAATGGTAAAGTGGCAAACGGTAAATCGGTTATGATTTGCCACATTGAATACGCGGGTTTTGATGGTTCGCATTGACAGAAAAAAAACATGTTCGTATGATCTTATTACTTACCCCAGGTAAACCGTTGCTAAAACCCGATACGCGCCTTTCAAATGTCTGAATATCATCTCTGAGTTACCGCGTGGTTTCAACATCCTCAATCCATGATAAAATCTCATTTTTTTTCAAGCATTCTGGAAAAAAAAATCAAGATTTTTTGTGATGGTAAAGCTCGGGGTTGGTAACCGGTGTAGGGTTTTGCAGTAACTTTACCATTGATAGGCATTTTGACGTTACCAATTCACCTCACAGTAACAACGAACCGCCGTGGTCGATGCGAGGGGTTAGCTCGCGGATTACTTGATATCCAAGTGTCACGGGTTCGAATCCAACTGTTTTTCACTTTTTTTATTTTCATTTTCTTCTTTCCCTTTTTGTTTACAGTCTTAGTAAGAACAAAAAAGCATGTAGGCCAAAAATTACACCCTAGAGACACGCGTTGTAGAACATATAATATATTCCAAAAAATTTATCGTAAACGTTGTGTATAAAATTGCTGCCTGCGCTTTTTAATAGCTCAAATTTCCTTACAATGAAATCTAAAATCCACAGAAATGGTAGTCAACATTCCCCAAGAACATCCATCGTAAGATTTAATTGTTGCATGAACAAATGATCATAATTGTGAAATCTTAATTTTTGAAGATCCAACACGTCTGTTCTGTCAAACTCGCCACAAACTCGTGCATGCACTGTGTGCGAGTTTTTTATTTTCTGTTTTTTTTCCCCTTTTATCTACTTGAAAATAGAATAGCTGTCATACCTTTTGATTTGGACAAATGGAAGGAAATGCAAAATGTTGACGGTTAGGTTTGTTTATCGTACACATTTTCAGTACTCTGAATATCCTTTATTGCAAATCGTTTTCTCGCAGATTCTCTGTAATGTAGGGTATATTAAAGTAAAAGATCTCCTGAGGAATTTGTTATCTTATCTTGCGTATTTTTGGAATTATGAGCAAAACGTGAAAGTAGATGATATTTTTTGCAATTGATCAGGACAATCTCCAAAAATTCTTGGAACAAATAAGGAGCCTTCAGGTCTTGTAAATAAAATGCCCCCGCTCCCCCGTACAATTGTTGTTCAGAGGCCAACGTTTGATGTGTTGGTTGTGAAGGGGTTCAACACGTCTGATGGGGAGGGGGAAGAAGGGTTATGTAAAACAATGCTCCAGCTCCTGCTGTCCCTTGGAGTTTGGAGAGAATGATTTGATTCATACAGCCAAAGAATCCCGCTTGATTGCATTAAGAAAGCCGCGGGGTGTTCAGTTCTTTTTGCGAGGATTTGTCTGAAGTAATTTGACAAAAAAATTTCATTCCATTTCAGTTTGCTTCTCTGTAATGGAAAACGGCACAAGTATTAAAAAACCAAATTTTCAGGATAATTTGTTTGTTCTGACGGTTTCTTATTGTTGACAAAATTTTATTGAACAAAATCTGTAATACGATAATGCTCCATTAATATTAAAATATTAATAGCATAGAGAAACATATTTGTGCATAGGAGAAATGCTTGGGTTCCCACATAATATGAGAGAAAACATTGTTCTTTGATTCAAACAAAACACGAAGAAACTCAAGTGTATTTGAGAATGGTCAATGGGTAATTGTGATTGCACGAGCACTATATAGATTAAAAACATACGAAAAGATTCCAGTAAAGCATCTGCCCAATTTTCAATACCGTAAATCCTTGAGGACAGTGACATAGTTGAAGGATATTTATTTTTAAATACATTTAAAATAATGATACCTAAAATTTCAACACCCTTTGGAGTTTCCAAACTTGCAAAGAAAAGATTCAAAGGACTTAAAATACCACAACACATTTCAGGCGTAATGACTAACATAATTGGAAATTCCTCTATTGATTGATGGACTCGAATGCCTATCGACATACATAAAAAGTGGACAATAATATCAAGAACGATGAAAAAAAAAGTAATTGAAAATGATTATAAGATGGGGTAAAAAATTGACTACACTTATTTATATAACATTAACGATTTTAGAATCTACCATGATATCCGTTCAATTGCATAGCCAAGATCGATTTGAACCTTGGATCTTCCGTTTTCGTAGTTCAATACTCTATTTCAACTGAGCTAATAGGTCATAAACTGGAAGATTATCGATATTTTTTTATTAGTCCTTCAGAAAATCAGACAAGTGAACCCAAGATCAATCTCAAATCCTTGATGGCCAGTGAATTTTTCACGGACTGACATTTTTGTGGTGTGGCTTTGTGGTATAAGTCTAAATTCCGTGTTATGATAATTACCCAAACGTTTGAGCTTATTTCTTCAACTTATTTAAAATTAGATATGATAAAATATGATATTCCCCGATTCTCATCCAATAGGTCTATTATCACTATGCATCTTTTTAGCAACAAAATATTTTATAAACAAAATGAAGCATATCCCTAGTTTATTTGAACATGTTATGTTATTTACCCACACGTTTGAGCTGATTTCTTCAAATTATTTATAATTAGATATTTATAACATATGATATTCCCCGATTCTCATCCAATAGGTCTATTATCACTATTGCATCATTTTTTAGCAACAAAATATGTGGCCGTTTTGAAACCATCCCTGCCACTCAGTT